>JAPMOQ010042969.1:2556536-2590551 GCA_026543055.1 Argiope trifasciata
TATCATTTTCAATCGACAAAAGGAAAATGATATCATGAAATCGATGATGGTTTAAGACTCATAAAAATTATTTTCAATCAAATTACTGTTATTAATTCAGGATTTCTTATCATATTTAATAAATAAAAGTACAAACCAATTAACACTCCTAGATTTTATCCTTTAAAAACAATATTCAAATAAACATTTATTGTTCATAAAAATGTCTGTAATTATTTTTTTTTTCGATAGAATTCGGAATGATTACCTAGTAGTTTCAAAAAAAGTAATAATTATCTCACATAATATTCTTTTGAAATTTTGAAATTTTATTATCTATAATCTTTTATATTTTGCATAAATTCATCTTCATATCACATATGATTCACATCCGGTTAAAAATTCTAAAGGCAGGGGAAAAAATCGAATCAGCAATTTACCACTTAAAATATTTCATGGAGGTCAAATGCTAAAATTTTATATTAATGCCCAACAAAGAATCTTTTAAATATAATTGAGAACCGGATTCCGTTCCCACGTGTTCGGATAGAGATGAATAAATTAAAAACTCCCAATTTTTGTTTTCTTTCCTCCCGGCGACGTCCTTATGTCCGGCGACTTCACGGTTTTGGCAAAAGAAGCCTTGAACTCGTAGAAGCAGGCATACGCGAAACCGTCTAATATTTCAAATTAATAGCTTAATCAGGACAATTAATGTGCAATCGAAATGGAATTGAGGCGTCAGGAAACTCGAGACTCTGTGTAAAAAATGAATCACTAACACTGTTGAAAGTGCGTAACATTAATTCATCAAGACAAAACAAGAATTTGCTGATGCAATATCGTAGGCTTGATATAATCAGAAGAATTTAGAAGCTGTTCCCTATTAAATCTAAAAGGATGCTCATTTTTTTTTTTTTTTTTGGAATACTATGAATGAAATAATTTTCACTTCAAAAACTTTTTCCGCCTTCTGGGCCATACAGGAATTATTAAATGCGGCAGCACTTAGAGCAGTGAAACCCTTTATTTACCGATCTTGTTATATTATAAAGGGTTAATAAGGGTTATTCGGTAATAAAGGGTTAATTACCGAAATTATTAACCCTTTATTTACCGACGGTACGTTAAAGTACCGTTTAAATTTGGCTTATATATTCCCAATATGACTATTTGCTAATAGCATTTGAAGGAACAGAAATAGCTTAATTTCAAAAAAAAAAAAGCAGAAAATATCAACCATAAATAACATTACTTTTTATTATGTATTTAATTAATTAAAAATGATTTTTTCTCTTTCTGGTTCAAAAAAAAATTTTTAAAAATTGATGGTAAAATATTTCGATAAATAAAGGGTAAAATACAACAGTTTCGATTTCAGAGGAACTATTTTGGGGAAAATAACTTTTTTTCTAGAAAAGTGGATTGAAATTATCTTGCCTGGATTACCCAATACTGTAATTAGAAGTAAACATTTAATAAATAAATACAAGATTTCTATAAGTTTTAAAAGTCATATTCTAAAGTCATTTTCATATATAAAAATTCTATTCTATGTTAAGAATAAATTCTCTTTAATATGACTTTAAAGGCTGTTGAATCAGTTTGAAGTAAAAGTGGTAAAATAATTTATTAATATTTCTCTTATTCGTCATGACATTTTTTATAATTATAAAAAATTATAATTTAAAACGAGGTTGCATATATTTTAGTCACCTGTTGACAGCACCTGTTTAAAAAATAGTCTTTTTTTAAGGAAAATAAAGAGATATCCATTGATACCTTTCAATCAACAAATTAACATAATTTATGAATATTTATTTCGGCGTTTCAAATTTATTTTTGTACCTATTAATAATTTCTCCTTCCGGATTGTAACAACTTAAAAAATCAAATTTGAGATTAAGTATTAGACATCAACTTATAAGATAAATACCCACTGAGCAATCACGCATTATGATCATTGAAATAATTTCCCACTAAGCAATGGGCATATTTAAAACACTTTCAATCTGTCATTTAAAACTAATCTAAATTGTTGCATATTTTGACTTAACCATTTTAAAATTAATCTAAATTGTTGCATATTCAGCCCTAACTCTTTTAAAACTAATCTAAATAGTTGCATATCTTTAAAACTGCATATTTTGACCGTAAAATAATTTAATTATTATGTCACAGACTTGAAGTCATTATCTTTATAATTTATCAATTACAATTAAAAGTACTCATTCATACTATTATATGCAATAACTTTTGTGTTACATTTGGCCTCATCTAATCATTTATAAAAATTACAAAAATGTTGCTGAATTATGTAAATAAACGTCCAGATTAACATAAATACTTATGTCAATAATATAATTGCTCCTATATTTAAGAGAAAAATACTATTTTATAAACGAATAAAAAATAGTTATAAGATTTATAAAATATTATTGAAAAACTGATCATAATTGAATATTATTTGTTGATAAAGCAAGTACTTAAAATTCGGACTTCTTGTTCTGTAGAAAAGGATACAAAACTATTTATCTTTACTACTAAAAAATTGTCTTCTCTACTGATATCATAGCAATTTCGCATTATTTACCACTATTTATAGTGCTTTTATCGAAAAATGTATGTTTTCCTTTTTAATGTTAAAATGCAAATTTCAGGCTTAGGCCGTTACAAAAATTACAAAATACAACAATTTGTAAGTAAAAATCGACTAAAACTGTTTCACATTCGGCTATAAACAGCTGTATTAAACTTAATTTTAATGGATAATTTGTCCTTCGTGTTCATAATTTTAAAAACTCATTTTTTGACTTAAAGTGTTTTTTATGTTAATTAATAAAGAATCATAAATAATTACAATAACCGTAAAATCCCGAAAGAATAACTAACTAGATTGGATCAGAGTTTTCTTATTGTACCATCAAAAGAAAATGAAATGATGTAAATAGATATCGTTACTTCGCAAATTAAGACAAATGGAATGTTTAACAGATAAATGGATAAAATATTTGTATTTTAGTAAAGTGAGATTTTTACTAATTTTGATAGAAAAAAAACTTTTTTTTATTTGGGAAAAATAATTTAGATAATTAATAAAATGGAATATTAAATAAGACGAGTAATTACATATTTATACGGAAAAAGTTGCGTTTCATTAATGCTTATGCATACATGTTGTACGAGATATTTTTTATTAAATTAATCTATCATATAATTCATTATATGTTCACAAAGTCGAGCCACATTTACTTCTGTCCTTTTTAAATAATTTCAGGGATTTAAATAAAACAGTTTTAATGTTTATAGCCATAGATCCCAATACTATATTTGAAAATCATAAATAGACACCTGAAAATTTTAATAACCATTCGAAATCTTAAACAGCATGCGATTACATTAAATCTCTCAATACACATTAGAAAAAAAGAAAGAATTTTTTTAATTCTCTTGCAACGTATCCCTCGATATACGTGGGTTTGGAGTTCGTTTTTATGCATCTAGCAAGTTTCAAAACAAAATAAATTTAGTTTATTAATTTAGAATGAATTGATTAATTGCGATTATTAATTAGCTTTTTTATGAATTGATTAATTTAGCTTATTTAATATCATTAAATTGTTGCAATATTGAATGAGAACAATTTGCTCTTTTGCGATAGGGATGGCTAATATTCGTATAGTTATCCTTTATTTAGTTTATCTCTTATATAGCTAAACTTATGCTTTAGTTGTAAAACTCCCATCTATTGACATAGCTTGGTTGTGATTAGCTTTCTTGCGTCTGCTTAGAAATAATAAGAAAAGCTCCATTCTATTTTTATTTTTGTCAATTTTACATATTTGATGAATTAAAAGTTTTTTTCGCCTTGATTCTATATCTAACAACAATAAAAGTCCTTTTCTAATATGTCCTAGACAAATCTCATGTTCAGTCTCTTTATAATCATGTTAATATTTTTGCTTAGATTCAGTAGACAAAAAGTACATGAAACTTTGTAGGCATTATGTAAGATGCTAAAATATATCTGCAGAGAAGATCGTACATGATCTTAAATTCTGATGCGAAAGCATTAATCTTTCAATTACTGTACGTAGAATGCATCTAAGTGTCTAGATATAGACACTAGTCAGACATTGTCCCCTTAAACTAAATTTCTGTTATATTTCATTGATTACGTAACGTTTGTAAATTACCGGACCACGTCTCCAAGAAGTCATAAATCAATAATGAAGATGTTGAGAATTAATGAAAGCAAAGAGAGGTCATTATAGAATAAAGGTCTATATTTAAACAGTAGCTATAGACGTATTTGATGAATTCAAAAAAAATTATCGCCGTGATTCAACATCTAACAACAATAAATGCCCTTTTATATCCCTAGACGAATTCAGGTTCAGTCTCTTTACAATCATGTTAACATTTTTTGCATGGATTCAATGAACAATAAGTACATGCAACTTTGTAGGCATTATGTAATATGCTAAAATATATCAACAGAGAAGGTCTTATAAGATCTTAAATTCTGATGTGAAAGCGGTAATCTTTCAGTTACTGTACGTAGAATGCTAGATATAGAGACTAGTCAGACATTGCACCCATGAATTAAATTTCTGTTATGTTTCATCGATTACGTAACGCTCGTAAATTACCGGACCACGTCTCCAAGAAGGCATAAATCAATAGCGAAGATGTTGAGAATTAATGAATGCAAAGAGAGGTCATTACATAATAAAGTTCTTTATTTAAACAGTAGCTAAAAATGATGGATTTAAAACTGTGCTCAGACTCAGACCACAAGGGACTAGCACTCGAAGAAGCAAGAAAGAGTCTCACTTTCAAAGCAGTGCAACTCAAAATAACAAATCTTCTTATAATAACAGCTTTCGTCTGACTGTGCAACTAATTAACGTTTCGGAAAACACGGGAATAACCCGGGTATCGGTTTCAAGGTCAAGAGTATTCATTTTGTGTCATTTTAAGATACGGTTTCAGAAGAGTATTCGGTTTGCTTGTTATATTTTTATCGCCTGAGATAAGATGGTGATTCGATAAAAATTGATGCATTCGGATCTTCTTCTGTCAATTTCCTCATCTCGTTAAATACCATAAATGTAGTGCAGAATAGATACTTTTGTATTGATTGTAATTTTTTGTTTCGATAACAATTGATACATTCAGAGCTTCTTTTGTCAATTTAATGTTAATTTCCTTATTTCATTAAATACCATAAATTTAGTGCAGAATAAGTAATCTTGAATTGATTGTAATTTTGTGTTTCGATACAAATTGATATATTCTGAGCTTCTTCTGTCAATTCACTGTTAATTTCATTAAATACCTTAAATTTAGTGCAAAATAAGTAATTTTGTATTGATTGTAATTTTTTGTTTCGATAAAAATTGATACATTCAGAGCTTCTTCTGACAATTCACTGTTAATTTCATCATTTTGTTAAATACCTTAAATTTAGCGCAGAATAAGTAATTTTGTATTGAAAATTAAATACACCTTTGCTTTAGCCTTTCGAAATTTCATTCAGTGTATTATCTTACTAAAATGTCATAAAAAATCTAAGATTTTCCTGAAACGATTCGAATTTCGACACTCATTTCCATATTTATACCAAATTTAGATTGCTCAGAATTTTTTTTTTTTTTCATTTATTAGGTCGCACTCAAAATCTATATTTAGTTTTAATATATAGTATTTATGGAATTATAAATACCGATTTTCTGTTCAGGAAATATTATATGTGCGAGTGAAGTCAATCTGTTTTTATAGAAAATATATATTTTATAATAGAAATAAGAAAGAACATTCAATTTTATAAACTATAATTTGAAAAATTAATCTTTCCATGTTTTAAATATAATATAATCAACTTATTAGAGGCATCATGAAAACCCACCTGAAAGAATTACATTAAAATACAAGCAAGGGATAAAATTTACCTATATTTATAATTAACTAATCAAAGTTACAAAAGTTATTTAAAATTTAATAAATTTATATAAAATTTCAATTACAAAAATGGCTTGTAATTTTCATTTGTCAAAAAATATCATCCTAGTTCAAGCTGTGGTTTTTACTGCTTTTTAGCAATAATTTACAGAACTGCTTTCATAGAAGTAAAGTAAATTGAAGCAATCCAAAAAAATCTCTTAAACCCGAGTTGTAAACGTCTCTTTAAGTGAGCTTTGAATAAATGCTGTTACCACAAAAATTAAAAACTAAAGTGACGATGAAAAATGCTCATTGAAATTATTCAGTAAATAAAACTTCAACAGATGTTCAATCTCTTTGCGGTCTTGCTAAATTTTAGTCAGTGAAGTAAGGCTCAATCAAATAAAAAAAAACGGAAACGAAACAAGAAATAAACTTTATTTTATGTAGAAATAAGTTCATGGTTCTTACCACAGAAGTTTTAAATAAATAAATACAATTAAATAAATCTTAAACAAATGTTTTCCTAGTTCTGTGGTTACGTTGAAAGCATGTAGTAATAAAAGATTATATATATAACTATTTTAAAAGTGTTTTTAAAGAAATTGCCACGCGCTGAAATGTATTTTGGAAAGTTTATTTTAAATTTATTTTTTATTACGTATGCATTTAAGCCTCATGACTTAATGAATCATTTTAAAGGAATAGTGATTAATATGTAAATGAAATCCACACAGTCTTCAACATTCTGTTTTAGGCAAAAGAACTTCTGTTTGCATTATAAAATACAGCTTAAACACATAGTACTTTTCAGTAAAGCGTTATAAATCTTAATTTCACTTTTCATTTGCTAGAAAATTCTTTTAGGGAAATAAAAAAAATATTATTTTCTTTATTGTTAAATATGCTAAGCTTTAACGTCATTTATAATGGGTAAAAAATAAATACCTTTGAAAAAAAAGCAAGAATTTCTAAATTAAACTTTAAAATCTTACAAATTTAATTGAATGAGAAAACTTTTTCTGGAAAATTTATGGTGTTGTTGTTATCATTGTTTTCTATGGAAAATAAAACATTCAGTCTTAAAAGTCTTTAGGACGAGCTCAACGATACTCTAAGCCTGGAATCTGTGCAGAACATCTTCCCTCGAACGAGTCCAAAGATGGCAGCAGCAATGGCAGGGCATTTGAAGATGTGTTCTGGACTACATTGTGATGAGGGGCGATGCTTGCAAATGCTGTAGGATCTAGTATTGTCTGGTGCTGTTTTCATGTCTTTAAAGTTTCCTGTGAGTAGTCTTGCAATGATTGAAGGAAGGTGTCTCATCCCCCCCTTTTCTACTGAATCCTATATGACCGTTTTGTGTGCTGCGGAAATTGTTACTACTTGTGGGCCACTGTCGTTGTTGTGTGCTTCTGTGTGTTCTTCTCGGTTGCAAATAGTTGTAAACAGAGGAAAGATTCTCAGCTTTTTGGAGAGGCCATAGAGTGAAGCTCCGAAGATTCCTTCACCTGCTTAATCCTATATGACCGTTTTGTGTGCTGTGGATGTTGTTACTACTTGAGAACTACTGTTGTTGTTGTGTGTTGGTCTAGGCTACCGCCTTTTTACTGTCCTGTCTTCGTATAAATAAGCGTCGTTGTAGTATTTCTACACGAGGACTACTTATTGTTCTCACACCATACACGCATAAGACAAACGAATATGGCGATGGAAATCCGTAACAATACTTTTGATACAAAAACAACTTAATAATCCAGTGAACGCTTGAAAGGCGTGCATCAAAGATCCTCAAGCAGGTGGAATTGTACTTGATGAGTTTCTGCCTATTAACCAGATAGACAATAATTTCCTTTTTATGCAGCAATTCTGATCAGAATAGTACATTATGAAATAAAGTTCTGCAGAATTAATAAACTTCATGATAAATATACTTTTTATAACATCAGTATAAATTATTTTTGATATGGGCAATTTTTAATAAATAGATAAGCTAATATTTAAAATTATTTCACTAGTCGTATTATAATCATCTTAATTGCCGAGGTATAGTCTATAGGAATTATCAAAGTAATATTTGAACTTATGTGCTTACTTGGAAATTGAATTCTATATTTAACAGAGGCCTTTGTTAACTTCAACAAAAATTTACTTCATAAAAATTCCTTAGGCGCCATGTATTTATGATGTGATATCAAAAATTGTAAATCAAATATTTATGCATTTAACCTTAAAAATCATAAAATATCTTGAAATGAGAATATTATAAACAAGGGAAAGATTTAAAAATTATAAAACCAAAACTCATGAGAGATAAACACATTACGAAACAAGATTAATTATCTTTATGATAGACAAGACGCTACGTATTAAAAAATATTTCACTCAAAAAGTAAAGCGGAAAAATTAATGAAACAGAAGTTATATGAATTTTTTTTTTCATTCAAGCATAATTTGAAGCCACTTAGTTGAAGCAATATCATATTAAATAAAAACACATTTTCTTTATATGTTGTTGTAGTTTTGTGAGCATGGCAATACTATAAATTTTCACACGCATACACGCACACATTTTTCAGATACACATAGAATACTGCATGTATAATAAAGAATTGTTTTTCATACAAAATTCTACTTATGGTTGAAAAAACTTGGGAATAAAAGGAATTTAGAATTTATGATATAGATTTATGCCGAAGAAAAATTTTAGAAAAAAGATTACAGCAAAATTCGAGTTTCTGAGGAATATATATGGTATTATTTGAATATGTAATCGCTTATATAGGGCAGAACCAATATACAAATACCAAACATTTTTTAATTCTGTTGTTGTATCTAATGGCACTTGTCATTGACTAGCCAGATTATTAAGTCAGCAATTTAAAGCTGAATTTTTTTACATCTCTTTTTTCAGCAGCACTATCTAGTACGTCTTAACTACACACGCGTCACAATCCTTTTTCAGGGGTGAACTTCATTCAAGCATTTCCTTCACCACACAAGAATCACCTCTATACATACCGTGAGATTTATAAAGAGTGAATAACGGAAAACAGTAAATATAATAAATACTAAAAAGAGGAATTATTGAATAATTTAATTAATGATAAAACAAGTTGGTACATAGATATATGTATAGATTTAAAATTTTAGAAGCAGGAAGGCAGATTTTAAGACATTGAAGGCTTTTCCTTTTTAAGCTCGCTTTATTATTTCTCTGGAAGCAGGCAGCAAAATTACAAGAAGCGCGGGCAAGCAGATGTGACAAAAAAGGGGAGAAATTAGTTTTCCCTCGTATTATATAGCACCAGCGGGTGAACGAGCTCCGCTCGGAGAAAACAGGTATCGAAGCTAACTCGAAGATTTAAATTTTCAATTGTGATTTATCAAAACAATACATGCCATAAGAAAATTTGTGAAACCATTGGTGAAAAGATAACCGGTTAAAGTGCACCATTGTAAACTATTCTAAACAAAGTTAGAGTTTCGAAAGGGAACTATTCTATACAAAGGTAAAGTAAAGGTAAAGATTGAAGTGTGTTGAAGTTCAATATTTTTGACAAATTTATTTAGAAAAACCAAACATATATACATATATAAGAAACATATTATAAACCTATAACAGCATAAACATAAAACTTTATTAGTTCGCAATATTGGCTAAAGATGGCAGCACGTTACGACTTGAAAATTGAAGTAGCCATTATGGCGAACTAATAAAGTTTGAAAATATCCTATCCGTAACTCCGAACTGCTCGACCGTGGCGCTTCAAAACCGGCGCCAATCGATTCCTCGTGGCCAAAAACCCCAGACCCCCAAGTTTACCGGAGTATATTAATTCTGGGGCGATTTTCGACTTGGCAATCGTATTATAGTATTAGATTTTTGATAGGGAAAATACTGTTTATAATGCCAGTATATTAATAAGATTCTCATAGGGATTTCTGAACATTTGACTGTTCAAAGCAGGGGAAACACAGGGATCTTTAAGAAAGAATGTGTTATTGAATTAATAAGAATTAATATTGAATAAAGGCAAAAATTGAAACAATATTTTTGACAAATATATTTAGAAAAACCAAACATATATACATACATAAGAAACATATTATAAACCTATAAGAGCAAAAACATAAAACTTTATTAGTTCGGGACTATAGATGGCAGCATATTGGAGCAGCATATTCATATTGGCTATAGATGGCAGCACGTTACCGCTTGAAAATTTAAGTAGCCATTATGGCGAACTAATAAAGTTTGAAAATATCCTATCCGTAACTCCGAACTGCTCGACCGTGGCGCTTCAAAACCGGCGCCAATCGATTCCTCGTGGCCAAAAACCCCAGACCCCCAAGTTTACCGGAGTTTATTAATTCTGGGGCGATTTTCGACTTGGCAATCGTATTATAGTATTAGATTTTTGATAGGGAAAATACTGTTTATAATGCCAGTATATTATTAAGATTCTCATAGGGATTTCTGAACATTTGACTGTTCAAAGCAGGGGAAACACAGGGATCTTTAAGAAAGAATGTGTTATTGAACATTTTTAGATCCCTTCACGCGGAGCGTGTGAAAGTCAGCTTTTAACAGATTCTGCAATTTTACAAAGCGTTTCTTGAATTAATTAAATAGAGAAATTGAATGGGATCAGAATATAAGAGAATATTTTAGAATGAAATAACTGTGGGTTAAATGCTTTAGAAATTTTATATATATATATATATATGTGTGTGTGTGTGTGTGTGTGTGTGTGTGTGTGCGTGCGTGTGTGTGTGTGTGTGTGTGTGTGTGCGTGTGTGTGTGTGTGTAATGATATTCTAACATCTAATTTAAATCCTAATTAATTTCTAAAACTTTCTATTCTATAGTATACCTTTTAAAATATATCTATTATTTCCTGATCCGATTCCCCTTATCTACTTAATTAATTCGAGAAATGCTTTGTAAAGTTCTTTACTCAGCGATTCTCATGGTGAGAGTGAACGATAACAATTGCTGATTTAACAAATACTTATTTAAAAAAGGTCCTTGTGCTTCTTTTATCATATGATCAACGTGGGTCAGAAATCCCTGAGAATCTTAATATTGTATTGGCACTTTAAACAATATTTTCCCTATCGAAATATTGTATATTACAAGAGGAGAAATTTATTTCTCCCTTTTTTCCTCTCATCGGCTTGCCCGCGCTGCATGTAAATATGCTGCCTGCCTTAAAAATGAAAGCTAAAAACAAAGCTAAATTAAAAATGAAAAGTCTTCTTCAATGTCTTGAAATCTGCCATCTGGTTCCAAAATTTTAAAATCATTACACCACACACACACACACACACACACACATATATATATATATATATAATACACACACACACACACACACACACACACACACACATATATATATATATATAATACACACACACACACACATATATATATATTAACATTTTTTTTTACAATATCCCTTCTCCTTTTCAAATATATCACCTTTCCTAAAAAAGTTTTGGAAATTTTTAAAAAAACCGATAGTTTATGCATATGTCAGTGATGTACCCAATATATATAGTTATCATAATTCTCATAAGATCTCTGCGCTGTGGAAGAAAATCGCCGTATGTGGGTATTCGCATCTCTTCTAGAATGAGTCAGTTCTCTTAATTTAGAAAGTTGCGAGCCATATTACGCAAGTGACGGATGAAACAAAATCGCGATAAGAGCTCATCTAGAAATTAAAGACGGTCTCCTCTGATCGCGCCGTCCAACAGCCTAATTATGTCCCACCATCTCACTTAGAGTGACACTGCTATCGAGCCAGGATGTTGTTGATTCAGCCTCTTGCTAGATTTGTCGTCTTTTTCAACTGACCTAGATGGAAACAGTATCTGACAGTTGTTACAACACAGTCCCTTCTTCATGTTTCTGTTTATTTAACTACCAGGAAGAGTTAAAACTGTTAAACCTTTAAGTGAGAGCGTTTTAAGTCATGACTACACATCTTTTATCTGTGAGCATGATAGCTCATGTTTAGAACTGATAACATTTGTTATAAATGTGCATGTATTCTTATAATGAATATTGGGTTTTTCCTTAATTATAATGCGATGAACTGTTTTTGTATCATCATAAATTTGTAGAATATACAAAAAAAATAAAGTGATAAAGCTCTATATTTGATAAATTAGTTCTAAATTCCTTGCAGCTCTACCACAAGTAAGTTCATAGTGGTCTAGAATTTCATTAAATATGTGCAAAAGCTTGGTGATTACTTGATTTTTATCTTTAATTGGAAAGCTAGAAGCTGTTTGTTTGACATAATTCGCAGAACTGTAATGATAACGCATTCAAACAAAGTTATAATGTTTTAATTTTTGAGAAATTATTGTTGCTTTTTATGATTATACTTCTAATCATACCTCGAATTTAGGTTATCAAATATACTGGTGACCATAATGCATAAATAAGATACAAAAGATTCAGATACAGTTAAACTGAAAAATTAGTATAATACTGAGAATTACAACAAAAGAAAACTTCATTATAAATAAAGTCTTTGAAGCTAGAACTTGACAACTAGGAAATTAGATTTTTTTCTAAAAGTGAATATATCATCAGTGCAAGAAGAAATTGACAAGATTATGTAATCAACACACTGAAAGCCTAAGAAAGATGTCAAGATAATAAACAAAAGTAATTTCGAAGAAGAATTAATAAAAAGAAAAAAAAATCGTCGAAGTCATAAATGGAATGCAAAAAAAAGAAATCTTGACCTCATTCGAATTAAAAACATTTAAAGTAAATGTGATATCTATATATTTAAGATAATTAACAATATCGAAGAATTCGTTACTGATTCCAAACCACTTGTCCCATTTGGTGAATTTTTATCTTTCATCAAAGTGCATGCCTTTTAAATATTATTGTCACTGATCTTAAATATCAGGATGCTGTTTCGTTTCTGGTCATAATAGTCTTGAATTTGGATTATCAAGCATACAAACGGTTATAATACTTAAATACCACACAATGGCTCAAACACAATCAAACTGAAAAATTAGTCTGGTATTAATTGTTCAGTTTAATGGTCACCTACCCACCCACCACACACTCTCTTTCTTCGAGAGAAATCCCCCAAAATACTTTTTTGTACTAAAATATTAAGGAAAAAGAAATTTCTTTGAGTCTACTGACCATCCACATCGTACCAATTACACAAATTTTTATTTGATTTAAAATGTAATTTCTTTTTGGAATATCACCAATGATCACTTGTTTTCACCATCTTTTGAGGCCACGGTAGCTTGGTAAGGCCTCAACTTCGGATCCAGAGGGTTGCAGGTTGAGACCCGATTCCACCGAATAACCGCGATGTGTAATCGGGTCTGGTGGACGTTAATTCCTTTGGAGCCCAACGTCCTCCAGCTGGTGTGGTGTGGTGTGGAGGTTTGGAGAGAGAAGTGCCAGCTCCGTGGCCGTCCTCGCCATCCCACCGAGGTTCAAAATGACGAGGTCTGTCCCGAAATAGCCCTAGTGTTGCTTCAAAACGGGACGCTAATATAATTAAATTAAACTTAACCATCCTTTGTTTTTGAGAATATCTAAAAACAACACTAAATAACAGACTAAATTTTTCAAATAAATAAATAAATTATTCAGCATTTAATTGCGATGTTTTTACAAACATAGACAACTAACATATTTCTCTATGTGCATTGAGAAGTATGATTTAAATATTACAAGTATTATTGAGATGCTTATCAATGTTACTATGACTAAATTACTGGTATTAATACGATAGGAGAACAACTGGTCGTCAAAGGATGTATTTAATAATTATTATAATATGCAAAAATTATATTTAAAAATTTTTTATGAATTAAATATCGAGTTTCCATTTAAAATATTTCTATGTGCGTATTGAGAAGTATAATTTAAAATATTTCAAATATTAATGAGATGCTCATCAAAGTTACTAAACATTACTAAATTACTGCTATTAATACGATGGGAGAACAAAAGATGTATTTAATAATAATCATAATATGCAAAAGTTATATTATAACATTTTTGATAAATTAAATATCGAGCTCCCATTAATGATAATTAAATACAGGAAAAATTTCAAACAACTGAAATTAATTTTCCTTTCATAGAATGATATAAGGTCAGATGAAATCAAACTAATCTAAAGTAAAAACTTGAATAAGTTCTAAAACATTTGAAATATTTAATATATATATAAAAGCACAGAATGAAACAAAAAAAAAATATTATTCAAAGAGTGTAAGTTAACTTTTAACTTAACTAAAAATACACAAATTCATAGTCATTAGTTAATTTGTAATCAAATACTGGTGAAAAATTGGAAATAATTCAGGTATCTCCCCAAGAAACAGGTACACTTAATTCTCTATCACGTTACTGTAAAATGCTCCAGTTTCATTACTGAAATCAATAAGTACAAATATTGAATATTGTGGGAATTTTCAAGTTTCTTATCAGCTGTTACTTAGTAATTTTTCAATAAATGAAAAAAATTTTCATTTTTACTTTCTTGTTTGCGAGGTATAAGGAAAATATTATAATAGTCAAAAAAATCGAATTCGAGATTGTGACGAATATTAAATTTTAGAACTCTTTGAAATCGAAAAGCCCATTTCTTGGAAATTTCTGTCTCCCAGTTGGTCAACATAAAAGCTAATTCAAAAATGCTTGAAACTAGATCAATGAAATTCGATGCATGGTCTTTATTCCAAACTTGCAGTCGGAACCGGAGGGTTTCGGGTTCGAGACTCGATTCCACCGAAGATCCGTCGTGTGAGGGGGTCTCTTGCACGTTAAATCTGTCAGGCCAAACGTCCTCCCGCTGGTGTGGTGTGGTGTGGAGAGGGGGGTGTCACTTCAGGTGTCGTCCTCGTCATCTGACCGTGGTTCAAAATTACGAGGTCCGTCCCAAAATAGCCCTCGTGTTGCTTTAAAATGGGACGTTAATATAACTAAACTAAACTAATCAACTAACCAAACTTTCAGCTTTCCATCCAATTATGAAAAAGCATTTATTCAGAGTGAGTATTCTGTCTGATTGCCCGAATATAAGGTAGCATATTAATTACAAAACCCAGAAAGCTAGAGGAACATAATTTAGTGCAAAGAAATAGCATCTGTAGTAGTTGAATCTATGTAATTTTAAGCTATACTCAACAAAGGAGTGAATGTATTTCGGTCTCAACTTTCAGAAGCATATAAGAGAGATAACTCAGAAACGCGCTGACTTAAAAATATAAAATTTGGTATGTTGTTTTTTGTCATTTTTGAATGTTTTTGATACTCTGATTACTTGTACTTTTCGTATATTGATATTTGTACTGCAACTGAAACTCTGTGATAAATTTAGAATTCAACTGGTTAAGAAAAAATACATCTAAAACATAATTTACATTTATTAGAGAGTATGCAAGAAAGTTTTGGGGAAACCACCTCAGTTAGATCAAGATAGGTTTCGCAAAGACTGATTTTTTTCAAAATTATATCTCATCTCCAGTTAGTCAGCAACTAATAATCCTCGTACAGTAGTGGACCTCATTAGACATGAGGACTCTTAAGATGTTTGTTTTGATAGGCATTTTTTACTGAACAACTTGACTTTTTTTTAAAAACATTGTGACTAATGTTTTTCATCTGAATATGCAACAGAAAACCGTTATACCAAGAGATGTTTCATAAGGAATAATTGGACATTATAGAGGAGGGGTAACTTTAATAATGCTATAGCGAAATGGGGGCCTATTTTGTCTGAATTCTCGTAAAAAGTTGATCTACTGTTGATACCTTATAATTGAAATTTATTTTAACTTGACGAAAACCACTTTCATCATTTTTTATATAATCCTTATTAGATGTTTTTCTTTTTAAATTGGGTGTAAGAAATCCGATTAAAACCTCTAATAGGAATATTATTTTCAAATTTTAAAAGATAAAGTTAAAAGTAAGACAGATTTTTTTAGGACTTTTGTGAATTATATTGTTAAGGTTACGATATATTTTATTCATATATGTTAAGATATATGTCAAATAACTTTAAAAATGATAAATGAAAATATATTATTTTCAAATAGTTAAAATATTGTATAATTTTAAGAAAATTTCAAAATAATCCAGGTGACATAAGAGTGAGGTGATTTATTTTTCGATTATTCTTTTCCCTTATTAACCGAAATGATCAAGTTATCGGGAAATATAGTGTTCAGAATAGTTCAAAATTCTTGGGTGGAAACCAACTCTGATGAAGAGCAAATCGAAAAAACTACTCATCAGAGTAATGCTTTTTTAAAAGAAGCCATGGAAAAATCAATTCATAAGTTTGTTGAAGACCCTGAAGATAAACTTACAAATCAAAATACACTGAACACTGAATTTTCGGTATTTGAGTCAATGAATAAAAAACTTTAATTTGTTATTTAATGCAATGCAAACTATAAAATCAAGAGCAGTAGCTAGTGAACGAATATTTCCAATTTCAGGCAACATTGTATCCAAATAAGACCGATACTTAGGCACTATTCAGTTGATATTTTAGGGTTTTTTTAATCCTATTTTCTTGGGAAAAATTAAAATTTGTGAAAATAATATAAATATTATTTGAGATTTTTGTGTTGAGTTTTCGTCTTCGTTTTATTTTTGTTATGTAAAAGTAATATTTATGGTGCAATCCTTAATTTTTTTTTATATTTTGATTTTGACTTCGATGTATATATATACACTTAAGTGACAAAAGTCATGGGATGACTGTTAATATCGTGTCGGTCCTCCTTTTGCCCTGCGAAGTGCAACAACTCGACGTGCCATGGAGTCCACAAGTCGTTGGAAGACCTCTGCAGGAATATTGAGCCATGCTGTCTGTATAGACATCCATAATTGTGAAAGTGTAGATGGTGCAGGAGTTTAGGCACGAACGGACCTTTCTATGATGTCCCATAAATGCTCGATGGGATTCATATCGGGCGATCTAGGTGGCCAGATCATGCGCTGGAATTGTCCGGAATGTTCTTCAAACCCATCGCGAACAGTTCTGGCCCGGTGACATGGCGCATTGTCATCCATAAAAATCCCATCGTTGTGTGGGTACGTGAAGTCCATGAATGGCTGCAAGTGATCTGCAAGCAGCTGAACATAACCATTTCCAGTCAAAGATCGGTTCAGTTGCACCAGAGGACCGAGTCCATGCCATGTAAAAACAGCCCACATCATTATGCAGCCACCACCAGCTTGAACAGTGCCTTGTTGACAGTTTGGGTCCATGGCTTCGTGGGGTCTGCGCCACTCTCGAACTCTACCAACATTGACCATTCTACACAGACGTCGGCGGTCTCGGTCGTTAAGTGCAGGTGGTCGCCCACTGCGCTGTCCATGATGGGATGTGATGCCTGAAATTTCATACTCTCGGCACACTCTTGATACTGTGGATCTCGGAATGTTGAATTCACTAACGATATCCGCAATGGAATGACCCATGCGTCTAGCTCCAACTAACATTCCACGTTCAAAGTCTGTTAATTCTCGTCGTGCCGCCATAAATCACTAAAAACCTGTTCACATGAATAACTTGAACACAAATGAAAGTTCTGGAAAACGAACTGCGCATTTATACTTTTTCGCTGCGATACTACTGCCATCTGTATGTTTGCATATTGCTATCCCATGACTTTTGTCACTTCAGTTTATATATATATATATGTGTGTGTGTGTGTGTGTGTGTGTGTGTGTGTGTGTGTGTGTGTGTGTGTGAGCGTGTGTGTGTGAGCGTGTGTGTGTGTGAGCGTGTGTGTGTGTGTGTGTGTGTGTGAGCGTGTGTGTGTGTGTGTGTGAGCGTGTGTGTGTGTGAGCGTGTGTGTGTATGTGTGTGATTTAAGATGTAATGATTAAGTGTGTATAATGATTTAAGATTTTGGAAGCAGATGGCAGGTTCAAAGACATTGAAGACTTTTCATTTTTAAATTCGCTTTATTCTTCCTCCGGAAGCAGGCAGCATATTTACAAGCAAAAGTGAATGAAAAGGGAAGAAATTAATTTTCCCTCATTTATATAGCAAATTTTGATAGGGAAAATATTGTTTACGGTGCCAATATATTATTAAGATTCTCATAGGGATTTCTGTCACACGTCGATCACGTGATAAGGGAAACACAGGGACTTTTTTAAACAGCAATATATATCTTTCGCTCCCACCGTGAGAATAGCTAACTAAAACACTTTACAAATACAGAACGATAGATGGATATCCCTAGATAGACTTGGTTCTAAACATAATATACATTCAAGATTAAATATATCTACTAACTGTTATCTAACCTATTCATATCGTGTTAACGTGTATAACTATTAATTAACTATAATTAACTACTAATTTTTAACCATAATATTCGATAGACAGATTTCATCTGAAGAAAATTGCTTCAGAATTTGATAGAAATCTATTAATCTTGTGTTAAGTCCTTACACCAAATATCAGTCATCAAGCTTAAACAGTATTTGAATGATCGTGTGCTCTGGCAAATATAATTCCAAAAATTCGTTTTTCGAATTCAATCTTTAATCTCTAGTTCGAGTTATTTTGAAGACTCCGTCTACTTTGTACTGGAAAGTAAAACGGGATAAACTTCTGTGGTACTACTTTTAAATTTAAAAAAATGAAGCTTTTAATACTGAATGCCTGAAGTATAAAGTACAAGAAAAATGCTTTAGTTTAAAAGAAGCTGCATGATCTCATTTACAGTAAGGCAGATACCATCTGGCCAAAAAAAAGTGCAGTAACTGTTTTCACATGTTCGGTTCAAGGTCAATTAATTCACAGAATGCCTAATTAATCATTAACCTCCTTTATAGAAATAAAATATAATTGCAAATCCATGTTTATGTCGGCATTTAGATCAAAAGAATTAGGAGGGGGGAGGGCAAGCGGTACATTTTTTTTCTTCTGCCGATCGTATCTTTAACTCTTGTTGATAAATATCTTAGAATATTTACATGCAATAAAAAAGTGTCATTGCTGCATAAAGGAATGCTTTCTCGTAAATCTTTGTAAAAAAACAGCGTTCAGCAGATTTCAGTAGAAATGAGACAGTACAAAATTAATGATTTCATTACACTTTCAAGGTCCTTCCCTAAAAGGAAAGATAAATTTAGAATGCAAGTAAAATTGTAGCATAAATTATTCAGATTAAGTCTTGTATAAATAAAGAAAATTTATGGTCTTAATGATGGGAAATAAACACTTATAACTTTTAATCCTTTAATGAAATTTTAAAAAAATGGTATTCAACGTTTTATTTATTGCAATTTCTGTAAAATTACATAAATTGATTTACATGATCAAAGTTAATTTTAAATAAACGAAAAGTGCTGTGTTGAATTATTGAATTTTAGAATTATAATAAGGAAAATATTGTAAAAATAGAAAAAATATTGTTTTTTAGTTTTATTGTTTTTGATTTTAATTATAATTTGCAATTAAAAGAATAATGATGAGAAAGTAGAAAAAAATATGAAAAATTATTTTTATTATTACATAAAAAAAACTAATGACGAAAGTTTAAAATTTTAAGAGCCTTAGTATTAAACTTTTTAATTTAAAATGTTAAAATGGTGCATATTTTCATTCTAACACTAACTAGCTAAAATGTCATAATTATCTACAATTATTCTACATTTTTGTTAACTGATATGAAGTAAAAAATTGGGCAAACCTAAAGGAACCATAGATCTGGAAACAAAGCAAATCCTCAATCACCTGTATAAATATCTATTAAAATACTTACAAAGTACCTGTAATGTCTAGAAATCAGTTGAAAAATCTGATTACTTGTTATTAAGCATAATCAAAATTATAAAACCTCAAATATGGAAAGAGCTCTGAGGGAAAAAATTTCTACTTCAAAGAAAAAAAATGGTACAATTTATTTTATATTACATGTAGGTATGGATATTTTATATTTAATCAATAAGAAATTTTATTTTTAACTCCAATTAATTACTACTGTAAAGAAATAGGATACACAATTTTAACATCATCGCTTGCCTTATATAAATAAAAATTTGACATTTCTAGAATATCGTTTCAAATAACTGACCAAGGGAGAAAAATTGAATTTCTATATTTGTTGTACTATTTTTTTAATTTAATTTTTACTTAAAAAATTAACGATATTATGATAAGACGATTTAAAAAATCTTTTATAGATACACGAATTTTCCTTTTTAATATACTTAATTCTGTTACTTCCTTTTCAATATAATAAATCATTATTTTAAAAAAGGCTGCTCTCCCATGCCAATAAGTCAAAATTAACATAATTCGACAAAATTTTTCAATGATTGAGTAAGAATTAATTGGCGAAGCTTGATAATGTTTTTTTAATTCGTTATTGATTTGTGGACGTGATTAAGCTAGTCCTTATGACTTTTTTATGAGTCGAATATATCAAACAGCTCAAGAGAATATAGTCAACGCCCTTTTCTCAATTGCGGTAATGTCGGTAAAAGTTTTATCTACTCCGAATTTGTTTATTAGTTTTAATTATATTGGTAATTATGCTTGTTACTATGTCCTTCTTCTTGCATACACGCCACCAAAGTATCGACAGGATTTGTTGTGGTCGATTACCGAATAATTATTGTCCATGTTACTATGTCCTCTCATATTTTTGAAACTAAAGAATAAAATGGATGTAATACCTTTAATGGTTTCTTGCTGTTTTGATATTTGAAGCGAGCATATTTTGAAGCGAGATTTTCTGATTATATTTTTCTCTTAATATCTTGAGCTGCAGTCCTCTCGAAGATGAATTTAATTCCGTTAGAGATTTGTGAGATAATCATTATTTTCATTCGGAGAAATAATTTGAATGTTCTAGAGTTCAAACTAGTTTTACTCTGGTTTAGTTTTGCCCTAATTAAAGTTTTTCGGCTGTACTATGAATAAATCTCCGTGATTTGGAAGATAAAATTTCCAAGTTTAAACGGGCAGAGAGAGTGCTTTTTTAACAAGAGTGATGTTTTTTTACTTTACACATACGAAATACAGAAAAAATATTGTAATAGTAAAAAAATTCGAATTCAAAATTTTGAAAAAATCTCTTTCAGTTCTTCAAACTAGTTTTCGTCATTATTAACTTTCTAGATAGATAATATTTGGTTCACAGCTGTAACTAATAAAATGTAGATTATCATTAAATTTTGAGCCAGATCTGTCAAAGGATCGAACTGTCTGTATTTCTCGTATACATGTAAAAGCTATAACTCATAAATGCAATGAATTAAAGTCAATATGCAATCTTGAGGCTGCATTTATAGTTCACTGTCAGAATTCGATTGCAATCAGTCGAGAAGGTATCAAAATTTATTTCGAAGATAGATTCAGTAAAAATGCTATATTCCCGCCAATGATTATTTTCTATTATTATTTTCCAATTTAATAGTAAGGCGTTATTGGCCTTACTCAAGATCATAAGTTTCATACTGTGGATATAATATTTATTAGAGAAGATGAGAACAATTTTGAAGAATTCGTTTTTGCTGGCTCTACTGGAACTCAAAAGTCATCAATGGCTTGGTGGATCTTAAGCAACTTGGCGCCAAATATGGCATTGATGAAAATGTTTTGAAAGATAAATATTATGAGTGCAATCACTATTTATTTAATATCGCTAAAATTTAATAGATTTAAAGATAAAAGAAAAAGAAAATAATAATCAAAAAATATAGATAATCAATAAAAAAAAGAATAAATTTAAAAGAATAGACTTAATAAAAAAATAGATTTTTTTAGATAATTGTTCCGTTTACGTGCGAGCAACTTAAAATTGTACCAAACATATAAACACTCACCAAATGTTTGCCGTCTTTGATCACTAACAGGAATAGTAACAAATGGTAACAATGGCTCATTTTAGCTGAAATAAAAGAGTGTCACTATTAAAATTGTTGAGAAATCATGCCAAAATATATGTTACCCCAGGCTAAAATCTAGCTTTAATAATAATTATTCATAATCTAGAAAGTAGTAATTTTCAAAAGTATGCGGAAATTTCAAGGTTGTGAACACAAACGCACATATAATTAAGCATAGAAAATACTTTAAATGTGTTTATTTTGAAATAAATTTATATTTAAAAAAAACCTCAAGCTGAAAATCATTAAAAATATTTATGGTATGCTCATTAGATATTACGCCTATTAAAATTATGTTTAAGTAATTAAAACTTCATTAGATGAAGTAATAAAACATTGAAACTTCAAAACATCCAAAGTATGAGGCAAAATTTGGTACGAGTTAAAAATTTTCTTAAAAAGACAGCTTTTAAAACACTTATCAAAATATACAATATAACAAATCAGTTCAGTTCAGTTCATTTATATTAACGTCCCGTTTAAAGCAACACGAGGGCTATTTTGGGACGGACCTCATAATTTTGAACCACGGTCAGATGACGAGGACGACAACTGAAGTGGCACCCCCCTCTCCACACCACACCACACCAGCGGGAGGACTTTGGCCTGACAGATTTAACGTGCAAGAGACCCCCTCACACGACGGATCTTCGGTGGAATCAAGTCTCGAACCTGAAACCCTCCGGCTCCGAAGCCGAGACCTTACCACCAGGCCACTATAAAAAATCAGACAAAGCTATGTAACATAAGGACTAAATATATACGAAGAAAATAATTACAACTTTGGTAGAATCAAACCAAGGTTAGAATCAATTAAACTATAAAATGGGCTTGATATTGCAATGGAAAATAAGTGCTGTAAAAAGTGTTTAAATTTGAAAATTCATTAAATTTAGAGAGATAGCTTTCAGAAATGACTTCAAATACTTTAAAAAAAATTTTAAGATGGTGCAAAAATGATTTTGTGCAATGATTGATTCCGGATAGCCAGGGAAATGTGAAATCTTTTAACCTCATTTCACATGCTTAGTAGACACCTTTTAATAACGCTGTAAATCATACTATTTGCTAAAAAACGTTTGAATCAAATTACACGTTTTCTGTAAGGGATGTGAAAATGTATAAAATTCAAAGGTACAAACAAATGGATTTTCAATTCTGTATTAATAGACTATGATGAGTAATTAATCAGAATCAATTATTTATTCTTCAATTTTACAATAATAATCAGAGTAAACGGTTTTTAATATATGGCGTTTGATAATGATGAACTGAATGAAATATTTAAAATATGGGGGAAAAATTCTAATCGGAGAATTCTACTTATAGAATTTTTAATAATAATAATACCTAATCTGAGAAGTAAGTAATTTTATGTTGCTAATATGAAATGCATACTTTAATACTTATATATATTCTCTCGTAATAATAAACGAGAATGTGCATGCTCTCTACCAGACCGTTTGTCTTAATTTTTCTGATATATTTTAAAAAGTGGAAAGAGAATGATTTTTTTAAACTTTTAATTAAAAAAATTAAGCTGGATTTTGGCTTTTTCGTTTGAAAATCTCTGAAAATGTTACTTCAAAAAATTGATTTTAACATTTTAAAATTAAACAAAATTGGATAATTAAAAATACAAAAATAATTATCTTTCAGTTTTTTTCTTCGGTTTAAATAATTATTATTTAAGTGTTTTTTAAGCATTTAAACGCTTTATTTTCTTCTATTATTAAATATCAAGGAAGAAATATTCTGCTAATTATTTGCGAAATGTACATTAGAAGGTGAAATTATATTTTGCAGAAGATAATGCGCAATTTGAGATAATTTAACAAGACACTTAAGTTTTTATGGCAGTACGATGGAACTCGACTAAAATTAGAATGTTCATGTATACGATAATTAAACTGAGTATGCGGCTATCAAAAGGGAATGTCTTAAACGAATGTCACATTTTAATACCTAATACTGGAGGGAGAATTAATTTTAAAAATTAATTGTCTTGATATTAAGAGATTTTATTAAAAATTTGCATAGACATTATTCCTGGGAAACGAGTTAATTGTCAAAAAGATTTAGAGTCAAATAAAAATATTTAAAACTTTCATATAACTTTCGTATTGATATGCAAATATTTTCAATAATTATTAAAATCAAAGTAAGAAAAAACATGCTTATTATTAGAGCAGATTATATGAAGAATCGGGAAGTGAAATTACTTTAAATAATTAAAGCCATAATGTACTCAAATTAGGCAATGTATATTTGCATGAAAGATGCTGTTTAGTTGTAAAACATTAGTTGAAATTTGAAAGACTTGAAATAGATTTTTAGGTATTAAAATTTTAATGATATGTTATTATGAAATTCGACTTCGTCAAAAATTTTAATTTACAGAATAAACAGAATAGGTGTACATTCATTGGAAAACACTTTATTTCATATTCACCACAATTCGATGTTTTTAAATACTCTGTTGAGGAAATCCTAATAATTAAATTAAGCATTATAGATTTCAGTCACATATATCCAAAATTTCCGGTGAATCAATTACTATCAAAAGGTGGCTAATATTTAATGAACAGTTCGCATTAAATATAAAAGGACAAATATATAAATTAATTTAAAAGGACCAGAAAACTAATATTAGTATTATTCACTATACCAGAAAAATCACATAGAATAAATAAAAATTTATGCAACGTATTATCATATTTCCCAAATCAAAATTTTCTGATCAGGATACCTCCCATTATATAACTTCTGCGTCATAACACAGGAATCCTAAGACATCTAACAAATTAACACGAAAAGGCCTCAGACAAAAATCCAAGAATATGACTGAATCAGACCCTGATAAAAAATCTTTATGGCAATTCTAAGAGAGATTATCATCTGTATTTCAGAATTCTAAAAGCAGTTGCAAAGTCAAGAGAAGATTATGTTATCGATAGCAATCCTCTTGAAACACCAACCTGTTTTAAAGGGGGGGGGCAGAACGATAGCCCTAGATAACTTTACCAAGAAAATGGTCTGCATCATGCATGTCAATTTTGCCAATGGATCTTGAGTGCGGTAAAAAAATTTAATATAAACAATAGAGAGGCGTACTGACCTATTTTCTTCTGTATTTAAGAAATATTCCCAAACGCATAGTACTATCCGAATTTGATTTATAGTTTTAAGAAGTGATTTGTTTAAAGCATTTTCTGCACAGAGGGTGAAAAAGCCTTCGGTTATTTCGAAACACAAGAAAAAATCTCGAAACTTTCGACAGCATCGTCCTTAATAGCCCTAACAATTCACACAGACCACCCAGGGACATAAGAATGAAGACAAATATATAAACAAGTGGTTGCTGACTGATCCTGCCTCTTAGGCGATAAATCAAGTTAACCTTTTGAGTTTGGCATTAGCTTAGAAGGGTTTGTAGCCCTTGGTCTTCGGAAGTTTCTAGAATGTACCATTGCGTGAAAAAACATTTCGTTAAATTCCATCTGTAATTACAAAGAGGACTTATCCTACTTGGCCTATTTCTTTAGAATCTTGTGGTCATGATTGGATACGCTAAAAATTAAATGGTCTACAGATTTTTTACTTCTTAGAAGGTGATTATCTTACTTTCTGATCTTGCAGACTAGCTCTAAAGTTCAAAAAGGTTTATTAGTATAGAATTAATCTTCCTCCAACTTCGGACTGCATCAGAATCGTGAAGTACTTTGAGAACAAGATGAGTTCGATCAAAGATAATATGAAATTCAAATATCACACAAATGTTATATACTATTTTATTTGTTACACAATTAAAACAGTATATAACAGTATGTACTTTTTAAATTGTTTAAATTGTTTAATTGTTATAGATTGTTACACAAATGTTATATACTGTTAACAGTATATAAATGCTATAAACTGTTTAAAACAGTAAAATGCTGTTTACTGTTTAAAAAGTAGTTTTTTATCCTACTTCAGCAACAAAATGGGGCATTGTTAGTTGAAAATAAATTGTTATATTGTAAATTGGTTTGTCTTTTTGTTCTTCAATTTTTCCTTTACTCTAAAGAAGAATTTAATTTAATTTTAATTTCATTAAATCTTGCTATATTATGTTTCAGGTCGATTGATTCATAATTGTTAAAGATAAAAATAAATAAATATTATCCATGCCAATCAATAATAATGCTTTATGATTGAGGAATGTGATCTCAAAGTCTGTTAATTTGATGTCAAATCAATGCGATTTATTCTAAGTCAATTTTGTCACATTTAAGTTTTTTCTAAATCGGTTTTATTACACGGCATTCTAACCATATGGATTCCTTCTAACATGTTGCAAAAACTGCGTAATTCCATCAATAAAAAGACAGTCTATAATATAGTTACGCATTATACATTAAAACAGATTATATCAGCTCGAGTTTTATCATACTTTTTTGATTATCTAAGGTTTTTGGTTCCAATTTTTGCATTCTTTTTATATCTTCCAAAGTTAATTTTTTGTTAGAAAAAGATTCAATATTTTAAAAAATGTAAAGCTTTATTCACAAAGATTAACATTTAAAATATCTTTTAAAAAAGAATATTTAAGCTCTTTACTTTCCCAGAATTATAGATTTAGTTGTGAATTTTCTTTCCCAGACAGAATCATTTTTCAAGCAAGTGACTTATGATTCTATGTTATGTTTAGCATTTTCAACGCTAACAATGACATATTTCGCCTTTCAGATACTGACAATTGCAGGTTTCTGTAGACTAAAATTTGTCTTTTATGCAATTTAGATACGTTGAATTTCTAATACATATCTGAAATACCTTTACTTTTTTCATTTTTTATATAAAAATGTCAACAGCACCAAGAATTGCTATTGGCGTTTTCATAAAAGTTTTTTTCTAATTTATCCTTAGCGATGAAAGCTTTAAAGTTCGTGAAAATCTTGTCAAAACCTTAAAACGTATAGTAAAAATACTTTAGATACTTTATTTATCCTGATAAAAAATAATTGAATAGAAATAAATTTAATTTTGAGAATGAATTAATTTCATTTCTATTACTTGATTAAAATTTATCAGTTTCATCATTTTTTCGTTTTTCATCATTGATTAAATCTTATTGGGACAAGATATACTTTATACTTTTAATTCTTGAAACATACTCATCGACAATAACAAAATATTTAAAACATTGCGAATTCTTGTAACCTAAGACAGGGTTTTTCTATTATTATTTCAAAGATGCATGATATTATTTAATACTTTTCAAAAAGACTTGTTCATTGGAATCTAGATCTGGAAAAAATACACCCTCCTAATAAAGGAAGGTTAAAACTTTTGTCATAATGGAAGATTAAAACTTTAGTTATAAAGGGAGGTTAAAACTTCAGTCATTCCAGGGAAAAAATACTCCAGAAATTGAATTTTTTCGCTCATCTTATTTTTTAACATCATTAGCAGAGAATGTTTTATGAGAGACATTTACATGAATATATATAATTCTTTTTATCCCTCCACATTTTCGATGTTGAGCTAGCTTTACGTCGAAATAATGTGGGGCCATTCTAGCTGCTGAGCCGTGTAAAATCGCTTTTCTGAAACAGCCCATAAAACAAGAACCTTCTCGTCATACGTATAAACACCATCCTACGGTTAAAAGCGCGTGGCATTATTTGCGGCAGCAGCGTTATCGGCAAGGGATCACCATATGGCCCGCATCTAATCCGTTATGAATTGGGCTCGAGTCGGATAATTCTTCGATGTCATACTACGCTGGTTACGTCACAGATAAGATGAAACTTTCGTCTTGCTCAAGCATCCGATAATGCCAGGTTTGTCTGCCGTGAGAGGTGATGCATTCTGCGGCATTCCTGGAGTTAATAGGATCGTAAAATTTTGCGTCTTTCCGATCTTTTTACGGCAATATCTGGCATCATCTACTGAATATATTTTTACTACCTGAGAAATGTGTCTGTGGCATATGGAATTGTAATTCGTTGTAGAAAAAGCTCAGATATCCATCTCTTGTTATACAGACTTCTGTTAAATAATTTTATGATTATTTTATATTAATAATAAAACAATTTTATGATTATTTTATATTAATATTAAAATAATTTTATGATTATTTATATTAATAATAAAAAAAATTATGATTATTTATATTAATAATAAAATAATTTTATCTTTTTTTTATTTTTTGAGTTGTACAATTCGGAATATTTCATAAATTTATTGAACACTAGTCACTTCGAAGAAATTTACTAAAAGTAAATTACTTACTTATTAAAAATACTATATTTAGAAAAAATAATTTTGGAAATATCTATGAAATTTGAAATAGCTATCATCTTTCAATCTAAAAAAATTCATAAAAGATTTCACTTTTTTTAATCTGTTTACCTAGAAGTAAATACTAGTCACCTAGAAGAAAATTACTAAAAGTAAACTACTTACTTAGAAGAAATAATTTTGGAAATAGCATTTAAAAGTTGAAATAGTTATCTTGTTTAATTAAAACTGATAAAAAGAATGATATTTATTTTACTGTTGACAAAAAAATGAATATTATTAATCATTCATCAAATAATATATGAAAGGAAAGTATAAATAGCATTTATTCTGTTTTTTTGTCTTTATTATTCAAATATACTTTAGGGTAGACAATTTTGTTTCCTGTCTTCAGGGAAACAAAAATAAATGAAGCTATTGCATCATCTACTGAATATATTTTTACTACGTGAGAAATGTGCTTGTGGCATATGGAATTGTAATTCTTTGTAGAAAAAGCTTAGATATTCATCTTTTGTTATACAGGCTTCTGCTAAATAATTTTATGAAGATCAGATCTTTATTTTATTTTATGAGTTGTACAATTCGGAACATTTCATAAATTTATTGAATATTAGTCACTTAGAAGAAAAATACTCAAAGTAAATTACTTACTAATTAAAAATACTTACTTAGAAGAAATAATTTTGGAAATATCGTTTGAAAATTGAAATAGCTATCTTCTTTTAATCTAAGTGATTTATAAATGATTTTACTTCTTTTAATCTATTTTCTTCTAAGTGAATACTAGTCACTTAGACGAAATTTACTAAAAGTAAATTACTTACTTATTAAAAATACCATATTTAGAAAAAATAATTTTGGAAACATCGTTTGAAAGTTGAAATAGTTATCTCGTTTAATTAAGAATGATATCTATTTTCCCGTCGATAAAAAATGAATAACATTAATCATTCATTGAAGGCTATATGAAGAGGAAGTATAATTAATATTTATTCTGTTTCTTGACTTTATTATTCAAATATACTTTAGGGTAGATAATTTTGTTACCGGTCTTCAGATAAAATAAATAAAGTTCTTGACTTTGCAACTTCAGGACATTCAGCAAACAACTAACTTAGCCAAAAACATGGATTTTCTAAGTTCAAAGAAATAAGTAGGCAAAATTTTATTGTAATCGGATGAACAGTAAGGAACTTCATAAAATACGAAAGAACGAAAGCTCATTTTAATATATTAGATATAATAGTTGCCTTACTCTTATAAACTTCACGCAGGTGCCAGAAATAAATTGACAAAGTTTAATTACAATTAGATGAATGATGGGGCAATACATAAAATACTAACAAACAAAAAACGCCTTTTTTATATATTAGATATAAAGATATAATAACTGACTATGCCTTTAACATTCGCGAAAGTGCAAGTTATAAGTTATCAAAGTTTTATTGCAATCGGGTTTACAGAGTGGTAGCGTATAAAATACGAACAAACAAAAATTCATTTTCTTATATTCGATATGCATTTATGAAAAATTAGTTTTATGTCATATGCGAAGAATTATTTTTGTGCTATATTCTACTTTAATATCAGTATTTAATATTACAATACATTTATTATGCAAAACGTTTAGTTAAATTATTTAAAAAACTTAATTCATATAATTTATTGCATGATTAAACAACTTTAACTTAAAATAAATATATTTTTAAAAAATTGTGCTAAAAATGTTTTTATAATGAATGCAAATAAATTGCAGATATACTTAGATACAATAAGCATTTTTCAAAGATCTTATAAATGATAACGCAAAATAAAGTTAATAAAAATGTACAATTTTAAAAGAATAAAAAAGTTAAATTCATAAATTGAAATTAAGATACAATTTTAGATCATAGTGTTTTTAAAGCCTTTTTTTAAAAGCCTAAACTCGATCTCAGAAATATAACTTTTATTTGAATGGGCTCTAACGGATTTAATTCCAAATTGTGCATAAACACGACTTAGCCAGTTGGAGAAATAACAAAATGCTTTACAAGTAGAAAGTTTTCGAATGTTATAAATATTAGTAAAAATTTCAACTTGAATTAGAGCATTTTAAGAATTAAGAAGCGCCTTGGTATTTAAATATTCTTTTTATTTACATTTCTTAAATAAATTTCTGAAATCTTGTTGCTTGAAATCGTGGATTAAAATAGCAAAAGTATTAGGTATTACTCTCAATGGATTGTTTAATTAATTCGCTTTTATAGCTAATTGGAAAGTGATATTCTATTGTGTTTTACGAATATTAAATTTATTACATACATTTTGTAATGTGTATTATAACATTTTGTTTTAAATTAATTACGATTCTAGTTTTGTACTTGCAACTATCTGGAAATCTAAATAAAATTCTATAAATATCACATTTGAAATAGACGCAAAATATTTATCAGTTTTTAAGTGAAAAAGGCGTATGCTTACCAATAAATCAAATAAATCAAAGCCTAAAACCTGATGGATCATAAAGGTAGCATATTTGCGCTCCCTCATTTTAGGTTCCCTATCTTGATGCCGTATATTTGTAAAAAGCTTCTAAAACAATTGCGTCATAAAATTATGTTGCATCATCGAATTCTTATAGACCACCCAACAGGACAGATTTTCAGAGAAATGCAGAATATGCCCGAGATAAGGGAAAATCACTTGGCCTGAACAATAGAAGTCCATTTTAGCCTACAAGCCAATCAGCTTGTGGGATAAAATGGCTCAATCTTTCACAAAATATCAGTGATACACACATTGTTAGTTTCTTACATCTCTATAAAAAGAAAAAGTTACTTCCTGGTATTCTTTCCGAGTTTAAACAATATCTGTTCATTCTTATTTGTAGAATTAAGATTAACATGCTATGTGTCTCTTTCTTTTGAATATTATTAGCAATATTACATCATTATGCGATCAATTATTATAGTTCAATTTTATTTAAAACTGATGTCAGTCAAATTACATATTATAAAGCAAGAAATCACTAATAAAATTTTTAATAATTTTTCTTATTCAGTTATAATATTTTTTACAAAACAGCAAATGATATCACAGAATAACACTTTGTTTCTAACGAACTTTAATTACGGAATGACTAAAAAATTAATAACCAACTATTGGTTCAGTTGATTACTCGATACAATTCATTAATAATTTAACATATCGTATTTAGTTTCTGTTTTTCATCGGAATTATTATTCTTGATGATAGTTATATAATTAGAATTAGAATTTTAATGACTATGATAATCAAAATGACAAAAACTGCCACTTGTACACTGATGCAAAAAATGTATACAAATATAATTTTAAGTAGAATTACAACATACAAAAAATACAACTGACTTGAGTTTCCTTATTAATTTTGCAATTATAATGTACACTAAAAGTTGAGTACGGTACTTTAACGCTTTGTTTACTAAATTATGTTGCCGTCTATTTTTCAACTTTATTTTCGTACCAGTCGTTTATTTTCCTTGTAGAATCATCCCAGAGAACCCCAAGAAAAAAAAATGTAATTAACAGAAATATCTTAATTAGTTTAATTATTAATTAAATATTTTTAATTCCTACTTTTAACTTATATTCATCTCATGTTATTTGGGTTACGTTCTCTGTGTTCTTTAGAATACAATAAGCAAAATTAGTCATAGAGTAAAGATATAAGCTAGATTTTAATGGTACTTTTAAGTACCGTCAGTCAATAAAGGGTTAAGGCATCACCTTCTGACAGAACTAACGATATGATAAAAATTAAGTGATATACAGTGTTAATAAGAAAGTCTTTAACGTTAAATTAGTATAAAGAGCCAAGGAAAAAAAAATTTAGATTTATTTTATACATGTACGTCAGTATATTTTCATACATTTCTATTTAAACAGAAAAATTTTATTAAAAAATAAGTTAATATAAAATTGGACTTTACAAAATTTTATAGAATATATAAATTCTTATGTACCAATATATCAAGATGAAAACAAAATTCTAAAATATTCCAGCAAATTAGTATCATTAGACTAAAATCATTTAAATACACAGAAATTTTATAATCTTTCAAACAAAAAATTAGAAAGTTTTATCGTTTTTTTAAATCTATATCTTCATTAGTTTATTTATTGCGATAAAAATGCGAAGTAAAAAAAGTACTTAAAAAAATCATTCAAATTATAAAGGTTAAAATTTCTTAGCAAGAGACCAATTTATAAAATTTAAAATTAAATAACAAAATCATTCGAATGATTTCGTTAAAAATTAAGATAACATATGAACATAAATATGCTGCATTCTGAATACATGTCATTTTAAGATATTGCAAATAGTACCATACAGTTCATTTGAAATTTTAATGATCAAGATTTATCACTTTTTTTAATTTCCCAAATTTGCATATTCTTTTCGAAGCAGTTTTGTTTTAACTTAATATATAGAATAAAACTGACTTACAATATATACTTCACCTTCAAAATACAGATAAAATTTAATATCAATATATTTTTTCAAAACTCAGATTTGCTGATAAAACATTTTCTCATAGAAATAAAAACAAAAGCTGTGAGAAATCCAGAAGTGCTACGTAACAAGGAAAGTTAATAAGTAGTTTATTTATACCTATCAATATGATGACAGCTGCATCAATCTTACAGACACTATTTCATTCGTTATGTTAAACAGAGCGAAAGGACATATGGCGGCTGCTTTCATGATCGCCTAAACAGATAATTCGGAAGGCAGACATTCATGATGTTTATTTCTTGTAATCTGCCCTCAGTTTAATGCGTCGATTGATTTCTTGAGAATTACGCTCTTTATTCATTTATTAGGCTTCAGGTGCAGAAAAGTTTTTTTTCGATCTTTGTACAAAGTCCGTTAACCTTTGATGTTTTTTCAACAAATTGAAGAAAAAAATTATCGATAACAAAGTCTAAATTCACTGGAGTTATGTATAATCGGTTTTATGATTAGAAACGAAAATAAATATAGGGTTCATAATCCTCTTACAGAAGACAGGATGTAATGTTTTATTTAAGTATATTTACTAAAAATACTTATTATAATGAAATGTTGTAATTAAAATGAAAAAATGAGATACATTTTTAAAATATTCAACACTACTGCATTATAAATAGGTACGTATCACAATTGTTTTTCTTTTAAATCCAGCCTGTAGTGACTGATGCAACTTAGAAGATTCGTAGTAAGGACTATAAATTTTTTTCATGTTTCCCATAATAAGAACAGCTCTATCTTCATTCCAGCCTATCTCTAAGGCTGAAATAACACTACAGCATAATAAATTGGTACTTATCACAATTGTTTTTCTTTTAAATCCAGCCTGTAGTGACTGATGGAACTTAAAAGATTCGCAGTAAAGACTATGAATTTTTTCAAATTTATCCATAATAAGAACAATATCTTCAATTCAGCCAAACTCTAAGACAAAATCAGGCAGATATTGTACCTTTTTTTGACAATTCCAAATTAAGAACATTCTCTTTTATTCACTAATGCAGCTTTCATTATCGCTTGACATAAGATATCCAGATTTTTCTTCATCATTTCTCGATTTTCATCCTTAATTAATGCTTTGATTTTTTTCTATAAAGTAAAAGATTTGGTTTTGTTATTAGAAGCATATCGTAGCACTATTTTTATTACGGTTACCGTGGTAGCATTCTGTATTTAACTGCAGAATCGAATAATCTAGAGTTGGACAAATTAAACTGTAATTTGCCTTTAAGTAAGTGCTAATTTTTAATTAGGACAGCTCATCTACTACAAATCTACTCTTAAATGCTAATTTGTAATTAGGAAAGCTCAAATAAAATTCAAATA
>JAPMOQ010042969.1:2593068-2610588 GCA_026543055.1 Argiope trifasciata
GTGTGTGTGTGTGTGTGTGTGTGTGTGTGTGTGTAAAGAAAGAGAGAAGAGCACTCTAACATTAAGAAAATTAACAAGCACATAAGAGTGGGGAATTTCGTGACTGATAAATCAAATAGTTTAATTTATGAAAACTTCTACCAACGTTTTAAAAAATAATTCCCGAATTTTAATTTTTTAAACACATTTTAATTGATGTCTTCAATTTAGAATTTTCCATTGTAATTCAATTAGAGTTTTCCTTTGTAATCACAAAAATTAAAACTATCATGGGGTTCCATTATCATGGGATTCAAAATGTAAAAAGGTTTCAGAATTGTACAAAATTTTACATTAATACCATTGGAAAATTCATTCTAAAAGATAATTTTAATAGCGGTTCATATATTAAATACATATATTAACTAATCTATAGATAAATATGCATATTAACTTAACTTGCTAATACATTTTTGAGTGGATTTGTATTTTTGTTGTTGTCGTGTCCGTGCTTTTCACGGAAAGGGGGTGCAGATGCTTCTGAGGGTAAAGACCCCTGAGCACCCAGAGGGCAGAAGTCCGACGTCTAGCTCACACACACGACACAACCCTTTTTAGGGGGTGGTCGAATTCATTCATACACTCATTCATCCATCAGCAAGTCGGAATTCAGATCCAAATCAGAGACCGACTCATCCCTGATTCAGTACCCCCAGAGGTATCGTTTTGTTAAGGGAACTTGGAGGACTTTGCAGTCTCGACATATTTGACGTTCCCCAACTGCCATAAGCCAACACGGCGATCTTTGGCCAAGACGAGGGCAGAACCCGTGACCTTTCGGTTACGAGGCTGACGCTCTACAAATCAGGCTACCACGGCCTTATTTGTATTTTTAAATTTAAAAAGAATACATCAGATATCTCTTTAGTCCATAAGTGTTAACGTTTCCATTTTTTTCTCATTCAGTCTTAAAAGCGTGAATAAAAAAAGATAGAAAATACGAAACTTACATATTTCTCACTTTTTTTTTCCTTGTTTGTTTGGAAAAACTTATATATATTTTAGGTTTGAAAAACAAATATTCGTGTAAGAGAAGTCTGAAATATTGATTTTTCATCTTCTTTGATATCAACAAACAGCCAAATTCGATTTTGATGTTCACGATATATATTTTGACATTGACAAATAAGACGACAACATAGCGTGAAATTAGAATACCATTATATCGAATCCCAACTATATTATAATCTGGATCCGATGTTTATATATACATATACATCACTGCCACATCTAATAAACAGCAACAGATAAAATACGTTCTGCCAAAAAAGTGGAAGCTGTTATTTTTACTCGAAATACAAGGATAGAAACTGATAAAACGGGACAAATAATAAAGGTGCTGCGTTACTGACAAAAATAAATTTGCTGGAGGGGAACTAGGGTGTTCTCCCCCCTCCCACTTGATAGTAGAGAAGGTTCAGGGATGGGGGGAGGAGGTAACAACATACCAAGCGAAAGATAATATTTGCCTGCTCTTCAATTTACATGATAACAAAAGTTATGTAGTATTTCGTAAAGAAAAACTGCATTTTTGTTCCAGTACTATCTATCTAATTCCCGCTGAAACATTCGGTGAAACTTGTACCATTGAAAGAAAGAAATCAGGACTATAGTTTCTAATTTAGTTTTCTTTTATTTCTTCCTTAGTGCAAAGAAGAATAAAGAATATACGAATCTATGATGTCAAGTTAACGAAAAGTCCTTACTTAAATTTTAAAATAATATTCACAAAAATTTGAAACAAATATTAATTAATTACGTTTATAAGTAATAGGAATTACTAAAGATTTTATATCATTAATAAATTATTTTAAAATTATTTATTTTAAAACTATTTATTATTTAAAATTATTCAATTTTAACTATTTAATTTTTTAAAATGATTTATTTTAAAACTATTTATTTTTTTAAAACTATTTATTTATTTAAAATTAATTATTTATTAATATTATGTTTCAGCTTTAATATTACCAAATAAAGATTATCCAAATAAGCTATAATATACAATCAGTATTTAACTACCAATAGAATTAAAAATGTAAATCATTGTTTTAGAAATCCAATAATAAGGCTTGTTACAAGATTAGTATCTTAATAGTTTATTTAAATACATTTAGGCATTATTATTATTTTTATTATTTTACATCAAGATTAAATTAAACATTTGTACGATCGGTATTTTTTTACTTAATGTTTGTATTAGCTGCCTGAAATTCCTCACATGAATAGTTAAAAATGTTTAAACAATTATTTATTTGCAACCCAAAAATATTCAGAATTTCTGCTGGGACATTTATTCGAGTTAGTTTGGAAGCAACAACACTAAGATGATTTTGAGACAAACCTCATAATTTTGAACTGTTGTCAGAAAATGAGGATGATATCGGACACAGTTTTAAATGACTTCTAAAGCTCCATACTATGACATTTAGATTAAATAAATCATTTTTTACATCAGCTTACATGATAGATCTTTGAAGGAATTTTACTGCGAACTTGGAGTTCTCAAGTCCGAAAAAAGACGGACCATCAAGCCACCGAGACTCGCATTGCAGCTAATTAATAATCTTTTCATAAGCTTTGGGGCATCTTTGAAGGGAAAATTGTTTTAATAGTTTCAGTGTTAATATTATCCAAATAAACTGCGGTATACAATCAATATTTAACTAGCAATAATATTAAACATTTAAATCATTGTTTTAGAAATCCAATTGAAGAGCTTATCACAAGATTACTATCGTAATCGTTCATTTAAGTGCATTTAGGTATTATTTTTTAAATTTTTATTTCATATCAAAATTTAATTAAACAATTGTACGATCGGTATTGTTTTTTACTTGATATTTGTATTGGTTGCCTGAAATTCCTTACATAAATAGTTAAAAATGCTCAAATAATTATTTAGCAGAACCCAAAAATATTCAAACTTTCTGCTGGAACATTTATTCCAGTTAGTTTGGAAGCAACACTAAAATTATTTTGTGACTAACCACGTAATTTTGAACCATTGTTAGAAGATAAGGACGATACCTGACCCTCGTTTAAATGCCCTCTAAAGCTCCATACCATGAAATTTAGATTAAAATAAATCTTTTATTAATACCTTACCCGATAGATCTTTGATGGAAGTTACTTCGAACTTGGAATTCTCATGTTCCAAAACAAAAACGGACCACCAAGACACCGAACTCGCTTTGCAGATAATTAAAAATCTTTTCATAATCTTTGGGGCATATTTGGAGTGAAATAAATATATATATATCAGAAACAATTATTTAAATAAAAATACGTAATGAACTATCTCAGTAAAATAGTCGATAGAATTGAATGACTGATTGCATCAAGAATACTGAAGCTAAATGTCACCTGAGATACTTGGGAGTTTCTAAGTGATATTTGACTTTCAAATTAGTAGTTACTTTGACATAGTTACAAATTTAAATACACGAAAATCCTTCATTGAGTTGTCAGCCATTTACGTCGGGAAAAAATAATGGAAAATGAATAAAGGGGAAAAATAAAGGGATTTACGATATTAATTGACCAGAACTGCTGAAAGAGATAGTGAAAGTGAAAATGGAAGAAGAGCTAAAGTGGCTTATTTTTACTTTGGTAGCCACAGCTGGCCATCTCTATGAAGGGACCCGGGTGCAAGGAGCCATTTGGAGCCCTAATTTTGCATATTTATTTAATAATGCGTGATTTTTTTTGCTATTAATTACTCCAGAAAAATGACAATTTTTCCAATTTCTTTTTCAATAGTACAGAAAGAGTGTTTAAGCCTTATACCCGTATGCTTGACCGAAAATAATTCCTTATTTAATTTTAATTCTGAAGGAGCGTTCAGTATTTATTATGTTTAGTAGCTGGCAATGTAAAGGATTGTAAAAGAAATATTACATTAGATGTAGACAGAAGTAGAAAGCTGATGATTTGCAAATGCATTTGAACCCAGCCTCAGCCTCGACTTCTGGGAACCGAGCACTCCGCTCTGTCTTAACATGCCTGACGTAGATTTCATTATTCGTAAATGAATTTCTCTCACTTTTTTATAGATATCACTGTGGTCTTTGTCTAATAAAGGCGTCAGTCGATGCTCAGCCAGCCACATGGAAACGAGCTGGTAGATTTAGTATGTATAAACGGTATGTTATTGTTCAGAACACTGTTTTAGTTATTAATCAGAGTGAGGAGGGGCCTTTAGTCCCGGGACCCGGGTGCCTAGCACCTGCTGCAGACCCCCGTACCCGACGGCTCTTCGGTGGAAACGGGTTTCGAATATCAAACCCTCCAGTTCCGAAGTCGAGACCTTACCACCAGGCCGCCGAGGTCGATAAATTAGGTTTTTTATCTCTTTTCTAAAATAGTTGCCACAATTGATTTGAAATGATATTTATTTTAAAAGCCTCATCAAATTGGAATTATCTTGGCATATTAGTCAATTGTGTCATTCATATGAAAAAAAGCCCATTTTGTCATTCATGAGAGGAATGAAAATCACCTGTTCTGTCATTCATGGGAGGAATGAAAATCACCGATTTTGTCATTCATGGAAGGAATGAAAATCGCCAGTTCTGTCATTCATGGGAGGAATGAAAATCGCCAGTTCTGTCATTCATGGGAGGAATGAAATTCGCTCTGTTTCAAGCCGTGTCTCCTTGAAGGAAAACAAAATCACAGCAAATTTGTTGATCAAATCTTTCAAAAAAATTACATAAAGCCAACATTCAAGTCGATTAAGTAATCGCTTAACATATCAAAACTGTGTCTTTAAAGGATGAACGTTTAGACATTCCTTTTTCATATATATTTCCCAAAAAAATTCAAAGAATTTCCAAACCAGGCAGTTAGATTATGTAAATATTCCCTTATTGTGCCAAGATATGAACATAACATAAAATTTTTGATACTGGAAAGAGCGATTAAGAGAACAAAACACTGAATTTTACAAACTTTTAAAAATGCTGCATTATTTCGAAAAGAACTTGATCACATTATTAAAATCTCGGATAAAAAATAATTGCCAAAAAGTATTTTTATTCTTAAAACTTAAGGAGTAAAAATCATTAATTTTAAAAGCTGTAGAAACGAATTATAGAATTTAAATATTGTATTTAAAAATATGTTGTTAAATTAGTAAAAGGAAAACGCATAAAAACGTAAGTTTTTCTAATAAATTTCACAGATTTGGAAATAAATTTTCTTTGAACTTTAATTATGCAAAAAGAAGACTTATTTTCATAATTTGTGGCGCAAATTATATTGTATTAAATAAAGTGGAAAATGTTACAAAGAAACTGAAAAAATTCTTTGAAAAATTATGCGTTAATATTTTCATGAAAAATTCCTTTCTAAATGATAATATCAAATTCGCTTAGGTAAAAAATGGCTTTTTAACCAAATTAGAAAATAAAATATGTGTTTCTAAAGAAAATGCCTTTTTGCGAGCCACGAAAAATTAAATCCGCAACATAACAGTTAATAGATATTTACTAAATATAAGCCAGGAATGCAGTTTTTTTTTTGCCTTTTGCTTTTTTTTCTAAAATATTTCGCATATTTTATTTATATTAAGTAAATGAATAAATTAAGAATAAATAATAAATGTCTTTATTCTTCTTCAATGTTTCTTATCTCACAATGCGTTTTAAAGCAAAACATTAAAAATAATATAAAATTATGCTTTTAGAAATATTTTTAACTAAAAAAATTTAAAACATAAATTCTTCCACGCTAAAAATTATATACTTCAAAAAGTTAAAAAATTTGTCACTTATTTTTAAAATGTGGGAGTCATTAATTTTTTAAAGAAAATAATGTAACGATATTTTACTTTGCTAAAGTTTAATAATGTTGAAATTGACTACTCAAAAGCTAATTTTATTATTAAAAAATATATAGAATATCAATCTATTAATCACAAGATTAAAAAACGTAGACAAAATATAATTCAAAAATGTGGGAACTCTTTAAGAGGAATTTAACGCTGTCAAAAGAGACCTCCTGTAGTGCTATAGCACTAGCGAAACCATTTTTTAAATACATATTATTTAAGAAGAAAATTGTATCGCTGAAAGGAAAACAATACATCGATATGTATGAACAATCTATGTGTTTATTTTGAAATTAATGGAGAACTTTTCATGTTATAAAATTATTTGTTAACAAAATTCTTTAGATTTCTGAACAAAATGCCACATAATTTTTTGGTATCCGTTTCATATTTCTTTGCAGAATCCTAGATATTTTTTATGGTGTTTATAAATAAATCGATAACACGATATCTCGAAATCTATAATAGGTTTTATTATAAAATTTAAAGATTTTCTGAAAGTTTTACAACTGATAAATTTTTCTAAGCATTTAAATATGATCAATATTATTTGTTCAGTTAATATCAAAACATAGATTTCAATTGAGTGCCACAATATTTCAAGTTCAGTTTAATTAAATTAACATCCAGTTTTGAAGCAACTCTAGGGCTATTTTGGGACTGACTTCATCATTTTGAAGCGCGGTCATATGACGAGGATGACTGAGCTGGCCCCCTCCTCTCCAAACTTCCACGCCACATTTGAGGGAGCCCTAATGGATTTAATGTTCACAAGACCCACTTGCACGGAAGTTCGTCGGTGGAATCGGGCCTTGAGCCTGCAGTCCTCCGGTTTCGAAACCAAGACCTTACCATCAGGCCACAATATTTCCAGACAAAATAAAGTATCTTGTCTGATAAAGTATATAATAAAAAGTTCTTAGCTTTGATGTAAATTTCTTTTCCTAGAATCAAAATGTTATTTAATTTTTAAATATTCGCATTCATTTATAAATATTTGTAAGAAAAGTACATTTTTATGAAATTAAAACTGTGAAGAAATATTTTAGAACGAAGTGAAAAAAGCAAGCATTTTCCAAAGGCTTTTTTAAATGATGAATTTTTCTTATGATTTTTGAATTTTATTTTCTTTATTTTTATATTCTCCTTCATACTTTTAATTTTCATTCTGATAATAGAAAATTATTTTCGGATAAGGTTATACAATTTTTAAGCAGAAACCGAGTATTCTCTTGTATGTTGATGAAATTAAACCGAAATGGGATCTTTAAACTCTGACTTAACTGCGTTAGAAACAAACTGACGATTATCTGGTTTAACTAACAATTAACGTCAACTAACTAACGATGATAAATAAATAGCAATTAGATGCGGTAGAAATAAAATATAACAACAAAAACAAGCATATTCCAAAGGCTTTGTAGAATGATAAATTTTTCTCATGATCTTTGCGTTTTATTTTCTTTATTTTTACTTTCTCCTTCATACTTTTAATTTTCATTCAGATAATAGAAAATTATATTGGGATTGCTTCATACTAATTTTAAGTAGAAACAGAATATTCTCTTGTTGATGAAATTAAGCCGAAATTTGAGACTTTAAATTCTGATTAACTGCATTAGAAATAAACTAACGATTAGCTGCGTTAACTAACGATTAGCTTTAACTAACTAACTATAATAAATAAATAACGATTAGCTGCGTTAGAATGAACTAACTAACGATAATAAATAAATAACGATTAGCTGCGTTAGAAAAAAATATTCAAACAATTTGTACAAAAAATCTACATCTATTACAACACAACATATTTCACGATGTTTAATTAGTTTTTTAAATACTTCTTTTTGAAACAGAGAAAGAATTATTTCTGTGAGGTCAGATGACGTGAATGTATAGTGAATGCCACCTAGGGGTGTTCATTCCCTTCTCATATTTAGGCTTCATCAACGAGAACACAACATCAATTTCAAGGTGCGTTAAACTCACATATAAGGATTTTGAGCAGAGCATTATCTCGAATTAGTAAGGACAGCCTCACATTCATAACATTGCAAGAGGCTTGCGTGTCCCTCATAATGCAGTGTTTGATCATGTTTAATTAATTGTGCCATTTTAAGGCCGACTCAAGGACAAAATTTTTTTTAAACTATTTAAAACTATGTTTCTTAGATGTATTTTCAGTTATAATATAAAACACTATAAAAATATTATATTATAATCTAATATACAAAATATAATATAATATAATATACACAAAAATGTATAATATAATATTTTAATATAATATACAAAAATTATTTAATAAAGTATACTATACAATATAATGCTATATTATAAAATATACAAAAAAATATTTAAAAATATGTTTTGAGAAATAGGAAAATGTGTAGTAAATTTTAATGAAATTTAATCAAAGCGGCTAACATTCTACCCAAAATTGTAATGCAGCAATCCTTTTCTTCTTGAACACAAGTTATGGAATAAGAAAATGGACAAAATGAAGCAAAATCTAAGAAAAAGCTTGAATTATGCGTAAAAATATGAGTATATATGCTTTTTTCCCTAAATTCACAACTTAATTTTACTAAAAACGCCAATAAACGAAAAAGTATTTGAGCAACAATAAAACTTTTTGCTCATTTTATTGCCAATATTATTTAAAACACGTGCTGAAATTTTTATGTAAATACCTCTATTAGTTTTTAAGATGTCATGTTAACGGTGGACAAATTTTTTGAAAATAAAAGTTTGGAGAAAATTAAAATTAAACACAAATTTTAGTTGAAAAATGTGTGACCCTGAATGATAGGTCAAGTCTTTCTTTTCTTAGAAAAAAATAAACTGGAAAGAGAAAAGTCTGAACTAGAAGAATTAACAATAAAAACTATTTGCCAATGTGGTTGATAACCAATTTTTTTAAAGTAGACGGATACCTTAAAGAAATTTGGAAGAGTAAAATATGCGCCTCAACGAGAAATATGTCATTTTCCGATATATACTGGTCATTAAATCAGATATGCCTGCCATGATGTGATTTAACATTGTAAATGTATTGTAAAATATTCTTTTCTTTATTTCTGGAACTAAGTCCTGGGATATTTCGGAAGCAATTTCAGTTTTGATATTTTTTTCAAGTAACTTTCTTTGGTTAGACAGTTAAATTACCTTACACGACTTTTCAAAATCTCTGCTAATTCGACGGATTCCTTGAAAGAATAATGCAAAATATTTAAATAAGAAAAAAAAATGTGACATTTAAATTTGTTTAAATTAAGAAATCAAAATCCTTTTCTCTGATTAGCTGGAAGAGAAATTTTAATATCGGCGTTCGGACATAAGATATGTGGTCCTTCCTCTTAATCTGGGGAGAACGGCAGCCTGGTGATAGTGTCTCGTCTTCGGAACCGGAGGGTTTCAGGTTCGAGACTCGATTCCACCGAAGAACGGTCGTGTAAGTTGGTCTCTTGCACGTTAAATCTGTCCGGCCAAACGTCCTCCCGCTGGTGTAAAGAGGGGGTGCCAGCTCAGGTGTCGTCATCGTCATCTGACCGTAGTTCAAACTGACGAGGTCCGTCCCAAATCAGCCGTAGAGTTGCTTTACAATGGGAAGTTAATATAGCTAAACTAAACTAATCCTCGTAATCTGGTAGTCCCGTTTCGTACATGGTTGGTATTGTTTTGTGTGCTATCAGTGAGAATGTGTCCCACCCCTGTAAAAAGGGGTTGTGAAAATGTGATGCATGAAGTAGCTAAATCGAATTCTTAGCCCTAGTTGATGCTGCTGAAAAAACAAGAGACATTCACATCGCTGACATATCTGACAGCAGGTTTGTAAAGTGTCATAAGTAACAACAACAGAAATTTTATAAATTGGAAACAAACTGAGCTAAAATCTAAGCTACATTTACTGACAGTCAAAGCAGATGTGTAATATTACAATTTATTTTTAGTTATAACAAAATGAACTGTTTTTATTAGCGTGAAATAAATAAAAGATATTTTATATCCTATGAGGGGTTTAAGACCGATGTTTGAAAATTTATTTTAAATTATTTAAAAGAAAATAGTGATTTTTTATATCCTCGTGAATTTCAAAACAAAGAATATACTTGTAAAAATTGATTTGATTCGGAAAAAAGAAAAATCATAAAACAATTTTCTCGCTTCTGATGATAATGTGACACAAAATAAACTTCAGAAACTAAATTTTCTTTAAAACTTATTAGTAATTGAAACGGAAAATAAATCTTGTCTTAAAGAAGACTTTTAAATGATTAAACGATAGCCTATTATATATAAATTTATATATTATAAATCACAATATACAACTTTATTAAAATGATGATTTGTAGAAAATATTTAGTCGAATTTTTAAACATAATTAAATAAACACAAATTGATTTAAAATGACATTTTTACCAATGTTGAAAGAGAGAGAACTAATTATTAACGTCGCATTTAAAATTAGAATTTTAACATCAATAAAAAAGTAATCTTGCCCTATTAATTTTGGGAGAAATGTATTCTTTTAGCCCTCCCTCGTTGAATTTTCTTTCTTTTTTACTGCTATGCAGAAAAATTATCGTTTTTTTTTTCCTTCCAGAAAAGAAGTCCTCTTTTTATCTTTTTAACAAATTCATATTACTGTTGATTTATACTTCTTTATCACCACAGGAAGCTTATTATCTCCAAATGAGCCTAATTTAATATCAAATGTTCCTACCCATCCCAAGTTTTCATCTCTGGGACAAAATTCAGCTTCATATTTCTTCCCAGAAAGATGTCCTGACTACGCCCCAGGAGTAAGTTTATCGCTCCGTTTCATTTTCATTTTTTTATCTCAAATATAAATGCATATTACGGTTGATTTAAAACTTTTTTTGTGTGTGTAGGATGCTGATTATCTCAAAATGAACTTATATTAAGATCAAAAGCTTTCACTCATTTCTTGACTCAAAGACAGGCCATGTTACTGGGTCACTAGAAAGACCACTTAAGAACAAAATGACAGATAACGAAACCGATGCCACAAACAAGAATAATAATAATGATTAAAAAAATAAAATAAAAAATGTCACAACGTCATAAATTCTTGCTTGACTGACAGGTTGAGTTAGGAAAAAAAAAAGCTTAACTTGGGAGGCAGCAATTGACTTAGAAAGATATTACTGTGAAAATTATTTCGCAGTAAATATTGCATAAACTTAATTGCCACGAAACGTACAAACAGTAGATTGCCACTATCTCACATTGGCGACTTTTCGCTACTGATTGGCGATTGTCTTTTCGATAAGAATATTAAATATGCAATTTTAATTAAGGAAGTGGTTAAGATTTAATTTAGTATGCAAGGTATTGGCAGAGAATCATAAAAGCTTATGACAGCTTTTACGGTTAATTGTGACATGAATTATAAATACATGTGATAAAATCTTTGCTTTGTGATTAAATTTTTTTTTTTTTTTTTTTTTTTTTTTTTTTTGCTGTGTAAACTCAAAGATATAATTTTTTTTTAATATTGGATCTAGGTAGTCATAATTTTTTTCTATGCTTTACAAAACCAAATTGCTCTAAGTTAAATATTTGAAAGGAAAATAATGACTATTAGCTATTATTAATTTGAAATTTCCATATTTCAAAGATGTTTGATAAAAATGAGGAGTGAAAAGAAATAAATTAAGCATTTAATGAGTTGATTGGATTTAATTTATTGAATTAAAATTTAAAGATAGAAATTTAGTTGGTATTCCAAAAAATAAAGTAATTCGATATATAATAAAGTAATTCGGCCAGAAACATTTCCTCTCTCTATAAATATCACAATATATATATATATATATATATATATATATATATATATATATATATATATATTGTTATGATTTATATGTAACTCAATAAGATAAAATACAATTTAGACTGACAAATCTTAATTCTTATAGCTATTATATTCATTAATATTAATTCTTTTTAACTTTACATTTAAAAAATATAACAAAATGAAAAAATTGATTGATTTTTTTTCTAATTTATAAAGCTAAAATGACTAATTTACAACTTTCAGATTTTTTTTCACATTACAGTACATCATCTAAGAAGCTACTCAATAAATTTAGAAAATTACGCAGAAAACTTGTATAATGCGGAAAATTTATTTATTCTTTAGAAAAATAAATCAAATAATTACTACAAAGATAGTACGTAAATCACACCACCACATAAAATATAAAGTAAACACTTTTCCATGAAAACTCTTTAAAAGCAATTTATGACTCTTTTTAAACACAAGTGCACTTTTCTTTTCAAATTATAGATATGATTCTAGTTTTACCTTTTCACTCAACTAAATGATGACATTGTTCTCAAGAATTTGATAAATTAAAACTTGAACAATTAAAAATATTTTAATAAATTATACTATCAATGTTATGATGACATTTTACATACAGAAAATGTACTCCTTTAGGATAAAAGGCTGAAATACAATATATAGAATAAATCGGTTTGCTAATTAAATTACACCAGCTCAAAACATGCAGCTAATTAGAATGTCCAGCATGTAAGACATGCGCCTTGATTTAAATAATTCTTCTACAAAAATAATGCTCATGATTTATTATGTGATATCAAAGGATAATGAAATACCATATGAACATTTAAAAGTCTAAAGTTTTAAGAATAAATATTGTAAATAAAAATATATAAATTTAAAAAATGGAATTTTATTTGCGAACAAAGCTTATGTTATTTTTAGATGCAAGTAAATGAATTTATGCTAATTCCTCAACAAGAAATTCCTGCAAAAATAATGATTTCGAAATGTAAGAATCGAATAAAAAGTAATTTCACGTAATTTAATAAAACACGTAATTTCATCAATTATTAAGTGAATAGCCTCTTTTGAAAACTCATGTCTTGCATACCAAACATTAAGTTTGAGAGGTTAGGTTTATTACTGTACGATTGTATGAAATTTCAATCCTATATCAGCGAAAAGAAGTATGACTCTTGAATTTGCTATTTTTGAAAGATGACTGCAAACTATGCATCATCGGTCATTTCGATTTATATTGTTTAAAAGCATTTTTATTAATCTTTATTGAGCAATGGAGACAATATTACGTATGTTTTTCTTACACTCATCTATTTACTCACAAAATTTCTTTGGTCTTATCTACAAAATTTGCTGATGATGATTGTAACCAGTTTTCAGATTTCAAATTGGCTTTTGAAATCTGAATTAAAAGTACTGAATAGCAAATTTCAAGAATAATACGTATCTACGTATTGTACCTGCCGTACAGTTCAACCGATTGCGATGAAACTTGGTCATCACAATCGGTTGAACTGTTATTCCTTACACTTGAGATAGGGTTAATGGCATCGTACAATTATCTAAGAAAAATTAAAAATTTAGATCTCAATCGCATTTATTGACCAAAGTAACCTACCTCAGAATGAAATAAATGATATTCTGTAATGACGTCAACTTTTCTATCAATATGTGGTAGACATGCATACCAAAATTAAATCCAAATATTTCTTATTCATTCGCTTAAATCAAAAATTGTTGCTTCTAGAAGAATGCTTTCATTTACGCTATGTCACTTCAAACGATAGAAATGTTTCAGACATTGACAAAATGGTCATATTTCCAGCAACGTTCAATAATATGCACCGGATGCGATGCCATATATGATTTCATATTATTGACCTGAATTTTATTGTTGCATTTATTTGAATTACATTTTTTCATGATAATTACGTTGTTTCATTGTTCTTTTGAGCAACATTAATCCACCTTGATTCTGTAATGTAATAAGACTCGCAATAAAGAAACTGACCCCGAATGTCAATAAGGCAACTATTCATACCAGAAAGTGGAATGGAGATGTACACATTCCACGCACTCCCACTTTTTCTCACCGACATGCTTTTTGATTTCAAGTGACTGCAGTTCCCCATTCGACTTGCATTCGCCAAGACCATCACCAAGGCGCCAAGTCAATCACTTCAAGTGTGCCGATTGACTTAGAAAATTCATATTTTTAGTAAGGAGGAGAACAAAAAATATTGTCTACACCAAAATACTTGAATAAGAAATTTTAAAAAAGTTAATAAATATTTTTTATACTTCTTTCTTATTTATTATTCAATTTCAGTTACTATATTAATTTCCGACAAGAAAATAAATGTCATTCGTTCTATCATTACTCATTAAATAAAATAGTTATTTCAAATTTCAAACGATATTTCTGAAACTATTTCTTCTGCAGCAGCAACGCGCCAAGTGTCAGCTAGTATTAATATAAGTAATTGAAAACCAAGCAGCAGAAAAAGATGTTTTCGTTAATAATTAAATTTTGAAAAAAATATTTAAAAAATTCATTAATTGAAGTGTTTACTAAAGTAGAAATATTCTACGTTATTCCTTTTTGCAAAGTTACACTTTTCTAAGAATAACTGCATGCATCAGAGGCAATTCTGTTACCTCTGCAAGTAGTAGAGCAATATTGTGCAAAGTGGGATATTTCTGAACATGTCATTCATTAATAGACAATTGTAACCAGTGTTGAACTTTTTATACTAAGAGTGAATTTTCATAAATTTAAAAGTTATTGACAACCCTGATTGTTTTGATATTTCCAACTCAATTAAAATATATTTTTGTACCTAATTACATTTCCAAGGAAAAAAAGATTTCACTTTTCTTAAAACTGCCGACTGCAAAACTCTAGGCGTTGGTCATAATCTGATTATAGTTATCCATTAAATCCACTAACGATGTAACTTACTGTGAAACAGTCGTTAAATTGAAACACTCCTTACAGTTCCGTACTTAAAATATTTAGTTTTGAACGCAGTATGCTCACTGGTATGATAATATTTGAAAAATAATTCACAATATCGATTTCTGTGTAATTTTTCTAATGTTTTGTCCCGCTCAAGGGAGTAAGAATTATCTGCAATCTAGTTATCTGCAATTCTAAATTCTGGAAGATACCGAGAACCGCGAAAATAACGGTTACATATTTTTGCACATAGGCCAACATTACGATTAAATCCGCATAATTAAATGGCATTTCAAAAGGTTTGTAATTACTTCCTTCAACACCCTTTAAGGAATTTCGTTATTATGCAATCTATCTGAAATGAAGAATGTTTCTTGTTCTCTATCACTCGCTTCTTTGGGATACCTCAGTTGTTTAATTTAATGAGTTTTTCCTCATTTCTTTATAGAAGCAAAATTGTAACAGTCGGTTATCGAATTGAAAATCGATATGAAGGATTCGCAATTTTTTTTCAAGTCGTGATGAATAAATAGCTCATTATAAGACAAATATTTGCATGAAATAGTTTTTATTTAATTAATAATTTTGCATTTTTCAGATTATTACCTAAAACATGCTTCTGTATAGAAATGTGATAAGACCATTCAAATTTAAAAATAAAAATATATCTGCATACTGCTTTTATAAAAGCATGAAATTGTATGTGATAATGAGCGATTCCACGAACAGCATTTTTTTAAGTGACAATTTTTTACTATCACTTAGAAAAATGGGAGCCGTATAAAAATATAATTTTAGTAACCTTTTACGTCAAAATGTTTACTAATAATAAGAGTTTGTAATTGGAATTATATGCTTGATTGAAATATTTAAGGAAATAAATTGTTCCAATAAGCACGAGCCCACACAATCCAAACTTTCAGTGTTCTTAGACTATTTTAAATCCAGATTCTTTTATTTGGTACATACTTTTTCAAATGTTGACACATGTTAAAAATTAATGAATATTACTTAACAAATTTATTTAAAACAAAACTTCAGATTTTGATATCATGGTTAGGTTTTTATATCAATCTTATCAATGCTATTTTGAAGCTTATTACACTAACTTTTTTCCTCAAAGATCTTAAGATGCCATTTATAAAAAATTGTGAAAACATAATTTCTTTTTTTGCAAACCCTTCATCTGAGTTTTATCTTAGTAAATTTAGGTAATAAATTTTTCTTTGACATTTTTCGAGACTATTCTTTAATCTAATTGAACAAAATATTTTTCTAGAATTGACATTAAGCGACAGTTTAACTGTGCAGTTTACGTGATATATTTATAAACATAAATTTTCCCTGAAATATAATAATTTACTTTTTTAATCTTAAAAGCTACACGAATGTTTAAAAAAATTTTTTAATTGTATTTCAGTTTCTATTTTAAAAAATTTGCTTCTAAAAGCTAGATTTTTTTTATTTGTAACAAAAACAGTCAGAGAACTTTAATATCAAACTAAACTATAGTATGATTTTAATAACGCTTGGTCACCAGTGTATAAAAATTTGACTTAAAATAGAAGGAAACTGTCATTTTCTTTATTAAAAAGATTAAACTTTATTATTTGTCATTCGTTACTTTTACTTCAATATTTTATTTTTAATATTGCTGCCGGAATATTACAAATAAAATATTCTAATAGTTGTAAAATAACTAGAATATAAAATGTAATATTCTAATAGTTTGTTGGTAATATTGCAGTTGGCAAATTTATTTATGAATGAATAAGTTCAAAGAACTTTAAAATAAATTCCCAAGTTCCTGTGGGAAGAAATGTCGTGCTGCCCTCTAGTGAGCATGATCAAAGTTTTGAAGCTTTAAAAGAATTTTTATTAAGGAAATTTAAAAAATATTTTTTTTGAGTACGCATCATTCTATTAAAAACTGTGCAAGCACAAAACCACCCACAATTTGGGTCTTTTTTTACTAGCGATAATATAAAAAAATTAATTATGTCAAATATTAAACAAAAAAAAAGATTTTAGCGTTTTGTCTATTTTGAAGGTTTGAAGAAATGGAAAAATTAAAAACTTGGTCGGCAGGAAGAAAAAGTGACATATCGATAAATGAAGACGGCATTCAATATCCTAATTAACGAAAATCTACTTTTAGATTCAATTAGTAACGAATGCCTTAAATTTTTGTTTTTGTTTAGTTATATTTCCAATACTTTTTTTAGTAAACACAGTTTTGAAATTTTTTTTTTTTCCCCTTTTTTACTCAAATATTAAAAATATATCAAATTTCCTTTCTTCCTTTATTTTATAAAGAACAATTTATCATAAAATTAATTTTAAATTATAAATTAGAATCAAATTTAATCATATGCAATTGTTTTTCAGGAAGAAGATTTTGTTAGGAAGAAATTTTCAGTTATCGATATGCAGAACGGTTCTAATAAGAAATTCAATTAAATAAACTCACATTTTTACTTCTAGTATTAAGATTTTTTTTCCATATGGTATATATATATTTTTTTAAATCTTATGTTTGAGTATTTCCTATCATTTGCAAAATATTTCTTTCCTAGAAAAATTCATTTTTTTATTCTATAAATTAGATTTCCAAACTAATCTTTAAAAACATAATGTTCCAAATGTAACTAAAATCTTTAATAGTTTCAAAAGAAATATGAGCCCAAAAACATTTATAACGTAATATGATATTTTATTTTCCCATATGGCTATAATAAATAAGCTTGCTTAAATTTATCAATATGTTTTAGATCTCTACATGAAGGTAAATTATAATCATCTTATGTTCTTATATTATTTTAGAAATAATAATAAATGATTTCTCCTTATATT
>JAPMOQ010042969.1:2610598-2648153 GCA_026543055.1 Argiope trifasciata
GAAATAATAAAAAATGATTTCTTATATTATTTTAGAAATACAAATAAGTGATTTCTTCTTGTATTATTTTAGAAATAATAATAAATGATTTCTACAAATCTTAACACATGTGGGAATCTTTTTACCCACCAATCAATGGAATAAAACAGTGAAATCATCATAACAAGTTAATGCATCCTTCCTTAATCACATATTTACGCACTCAATTTCCCGTTAAGCAATATGATCCGTATGAAATGGAACATTTAGCCCCTTTAATTTGTACGCCGAAATTAGCACTACCTGATATCTACCAGCAGCTGCTAATCTTACCAATGACACTCCGGTTCTAATTCTGCTTCTAAGAGGTAATGCCGGGCTATTCAACAATTCCCTGCAATGCCTATGAGATTCTGAACTGTACGGCCATTGTAATAAGCATGAGGATACTTGGCATGCACGTACCGAACAGATATGCTCAGACTGGGACAGTCCATAATTCTGCTGGGAGGGTAAGGGTTACTGAATGTGCATTCTGTTTGCCAGGTTAGGAATTTATTATAATACAAATGTATTGTGGGAAGGTTTTAATAAAGTTGACTAATGCGTGTTTAAAAAATATTTTTCCCCTTTTGATTATGTGAAGAAACATTATGCAAAATGTATATCTTAAAGTATCAGACTACTTCAAATTTTTTTTAAAAATTGAATTTTTTAAAAATTATTTAAAATTATGGTTTTTATCTGTATTGTCAATTATAATAGAAGATATTATAAATATGCCAACAATATTTGGAAATATAATATTTTTTGAGAAATAGGAACATTTGTAGTAAATTTTAATGCAATTTAACCAAAACGATTAACACTCTACAAAAATTGCAATTCTGCAATCATATTTTTCTTTGTGCAAAATTTGTGTACCATTGCCGCGGTGCATATGTAATCACAAGAAATAAAAACTAAATTAACTAATACATAAAATTCTAACCAAAATAAGGTATCCAACTACATTCGAAGAAAAAATTTTGGAAAGTCGCATTTTTAACAACTATTTTAAACTATGGTTTTTAGATGTATTATCAACTAGCCGCCTTTGGCGACCAGCTGGTTCGCCATGAGTAAAGCGTTCTAAAATTTTCCATTAAATCACATATTCATTAGCCTTGAAGTAATTTCGGGCATTGATTGATCTCAAATTAATATTTTCTTTAAGATGATGGACGGAAAGTTCTAAAAGTACACCTTTTCCTAATAATATTCTTTACTTTTATAAATCAGTCAGTTTTAACCATCGGTTATGCTTCCTAAATATTAAAAAAAAATTTCGATGATGTTGCCAAAATATTAAATATGTTTTTTAAAGAAAGCGAGAAAGGAAAAAAAAGTATTTAATTAATGATACAGATATTGCAAACGATTACATAAATATGCCATTAAGTCGGGATTTCAATGCATATCCTGTCTAAATTCAATCAGGTTTACCGTAAATAAAGAAGATTTATTGAGTTAATGATATAGATATTGCAAATGATTGTAGAAACCTTTGCTTTGCATTTATTTTTTAAAGAAAATATCACATTTTATATTTCTTTTATTTTATCCAGTCACGTGCTGAAAGTTGCATTTCTGTAGATTTATTTTGCGATGTTATTTTTTTTTATTTGAACTTCCGGCATTCTTTTATTTTATCAAGTCACGTGCTAAAAAAACATGGTTAAAATATTTCTTTAAAAATTCGTTAAAAATAGAAGCTTAAGTTATACATTAAAACACTGATACCATTAGAAGGCTAATTTTTTAATCTTTAAATTAATGTAAAAATCCTTACTGTGCGATCATATTTTCGGAAGTTATAGCGGAAAAACGTCGAAATTTCGCTTAAATTTTAATTAATTCAAATTCTAATTAAAAATTCGAAAAAAGGGCTCCGAGGTGCACATTCCGGACCTCCAAGGTATACATGTACCAAATTTGGTAGCTGTAAGTCCAACTGTCTGGCCTGTAGAGCGCCAACACACACACACGCACACACACACACACACATTGAGCTTTATTATAAGTATAGATTATAATAGAAAATACTAGAAATACTACAAAATTATTAAAAAATATAATATATTTTGTGAAATACGAAAAATTGTTGCAAATTTTAATGAAATTGGACAAATTGATTAAAACTCTATAAAAATTTTCAATCCATCGATCCTATTTTTTTTGTACACACGTTACAGAATATAAAATGAACCAAAAGCTAAGAAAAATGTAGAGATGCAAAGAACGTATGGGTAAAAATATATGAATGTATGCATTTTTTGCATAAATTTACTGCTTCATTTTACTAAAAACACCAATAAATGAAAAAGTATTTGACCAAAAATTAAAATTTTGGCTCATTTCATTCCCCATATTATTTAAAACACGCGCTGAAAATTTTATGTAATTACCTCTTTTAGTTTTTAAGATATCATGTTAACGAAGGAGAATTTTTAAGAAAATTGTTATTTTGTGAAAATGAACGTTAAAGACAAGTTTTAGCTGAAAAATATGTGATCCTGGGTGATAGGTCAGGATTTCCTTTTCTTGGAAAAGATAACCCATTTTGGAAAGAGTAAAGTCTGAATTACAAGAAATATTTTTTAAAAAATCGCCTAAAACTAGGATTTTTAACATAGGTGGATACCTTAAACTAAGTAATAAAAAGGAATTGAAAACACATTAAACATATTTTGAAAAAATATGCATGATTTATTAAATCTCACTGAAATTATAAATTTTCTTTTCTTCGTCGATTGACTGAGATATTTTAATTTGTGCATGAAATTCATAGCATATTCCATTGTAAAATACCGATTAATATATTTTAAAATGGTTACTTCTGTAAAAAGAAAAACGCACACACATACAAAGTAGTATAATGCACTCTAACACTTATGTAACTTTAATTTCCTGATGTAGTGATGTAGCTTTAATTCTCTGATATAGTGATGTAGCTTTAATTATCTGAAGAAGTGATGTAGCTTTAATTTTCTGCAGTTAAAATTAAATTAACGAGTTTACCAATAGTAAGCGTATGAACCTAATTTCAGAGTCAGTTAATGAAAAAACAAAGATTCCAAATGTGTACTTGTTTTTTTTCAGGTTACTACAAATCTAATTCAAAATCTGCTATTTTTTATATAGATATTCGAAGATGTCGACACGAGAATTTTTCGACCTTAATCGATGGAAAGTGAAGTGGGTTCAAAATGTGTTTTCATTTTTCCCCCCATTTTTATTCTAATACAAGGGTTGTCGCATTTTGCAGATATTAGGAAATTTCTCGGGATGAAAACTAACACAAATCCATAATTTAAAAGAAGTAATTAGACATGCATATTCATCCCGTTTTTTTCTCTGAGAATTTTTGTGATAAAACTTACCATACTGAAAATTTTTGTGACGAAACTCTAGAGGCGATCACTGCATGCGGTTTCAAGTGAAAGTCTATTCCGAAGCAAGAAATCTGTCAGGCATCTAGAATGCTACTATTAAGCATTTCTTCTTTTATGAAACTGAGACTACTTTTCGTTATAAGATGTTTTAGTAACTATTATTCGAAATCGTAACCAATCACTTGATAAGAATTTTGTTACCTTTAGCTAACTGCTTCATTAGCAAAGTTTAACCTAACACTTAGATAATTGTATATGTATTACTATGCAATTTACTATTGAACATACAGTAATTGTATATGCAGTATGCCATAAATTTAGGATTAAGATGTTAAATTTAAAAAAAAAACTATTTATCTTTTTAGTCATTCTTGAGCCCACATATGCAATAGTATGCTGAAATATTAAGCAAATTTACTAACATACGATAGTGTATGATATTTTCACAATAATGTACACTTATAGTATAGACTTATAGACGCAATATCGTATAAACTTATAGACACAATATCATATAGACTTATAGACACTTATCGTAAAGACTTATACATTATACACTAGATAAATTATCGTATTATGGAGTGATATTAATATATTGTAGGTTTTTTGTACTAATAACGATTCTATATACGGAGTGCAAATAAAATAAGAAAGAATTTGCACTTATCATATCAAAGCATTTACCTCATTTGTAATCAATCTGGAACTCGCATGTGTGGAAGAAATGGAAAAGGGCAAAGCTATCAACAATATTCATAAAGTTTGTAAGAATAATTAAGTGAAAAGGATAAAAGCATAAAGGTTTTTGTTACGCGTATATTCCATATAATTAAGTGCTCACTACAACAGTTGAGCAATCTACAAAGAGAAGAAAGATATCTAGTATAAGTACTAAATGTATAAAAAATGCTAGGAAAAATAAAAATAAATTGGCAATCATTTTTGCTAAAAATTACTGTATAATTAGATGAAAATTACTTATTAATATATATTGCAAATAAAAATATTAATATATATTGCAAATAAAGTGCATACATAATGCAGGGTGTTCCAAATTAAAGTTACCATATTCTGAGCTACATACCGCCGTAACTATTCATCCGAAAATTCTGAACTTTTGGGTACGCCTTAATAAAAGGATGGGAAAGGCAATTTGCTAAAAAAATTTAGTTCCAAATGTCGCCACTAGAGGGCACATAATCAACTATTTTATTACAAGAATTACACATTAGCTTGGAATTAATCCAAGTCATGTTCGATATGATGGCCACCATTGTTAGCTACCCTCTGAAATCTGAAAATGGCATGTTCAACAGTAGAGCGTAAGGTCTGCGTTGAAATATTGAACACTTTGTGCCAAATACTGGCTTTAAGATCAGGCAACGTTCTCGGGTTGTCACGACCAACCAGACCTTTCAAATATCTCCAGAGCCAAAAATCGCATGGATTGAGGTCTGGGGATTGGGCAGGCCAAGCATTATTGAAGTGACGGCTTATAATTCTTTCTTCTGTAAAATGTGATTTTTTTAAATATTTTTTTCACAATTTGCAGTGTTTGGATTCGCACCGTCTTGCATAAAAAGTGTTCGGTCAAGACATTTTCGTAATTGTAGTGCCGGAACTTTATTTGGGGCACCCTGTACATAAGATATATCATGTATGCATAAGATATAGATCATATAACACTTAACACAGAATGCTTACATAACATATAAGAAAAAATACTACCTTAAACATAAAACAGAATTTGATGACTATCATAAGCTGCTTGGAAAATCTACACCGAAACCAAACTTTCCTCATATTTGCTCAGAATATATGCTTTGAAAAAGGAGAAGCCTTTTTTTTAAAGTCATAAAATGGGAGATAAATTACTTCACTTCGGTGCACATTGTCTTCTATATGCAAAAATTTTCGGAACGTAGGGAAGAAAAAAAGTGCTCCATCTTTCCGCGACACGCTTAATATCGTTTCAGGAAACTTTAAAATTACTTTTCATACCAACATTATGCACTTGCCTGGGAATGTTTACAATACAAAGTGCAAAAATCATAATAAATAGGTACTGGAAGGGGATATGAGAAAGGGATGCAGGCTGCTGGTGCAATCTAGATATGTAATTAATCTCAACACCCACTCTCCCAACAAATTCTACATTTTTAACTCAGTTTTGTTGTTTTTTTTGGTTCGGGTACGAATTTTGTCGCAGATTTTCAGAAATGCGGGTAAAGCTGTCGTATATATATATACCAAACATCGTCACGTTCCACTAATGGAAAAAAACTCCCGCGTTTTCTTTCTCTTTTTTTTCGACAATATATCACTTTTATTCATTTTTTTGTTTTTGTTAACCTGCTTATATTATTTCGAAAGAATTTGAATCTAATTATGAAGAAATTTTGAAATCTCACGGAGTATTTCGAGAAAAATAAAAAGCAAAGTGCTAAGTTAGGTAATTACTTTAAGAAATGGATCTCTTTTTTGCAAGAAACCATTTTTCTTGTTAGCTCAGCTATGAATATTGATTTGATGAAGAAGAAAAAATGGCAAATTATGCTACGTAAGTAGAGGAGATCAAATTAGAATTTTAATATTTTAGTCTGCGATGCTATGTAATTACTGTGCAAAGGAAAATATTAAAATATTTTTTATTTCAAAAGTGCAGGAAGTAAAATGCAATAAAGGAGGAAAAAGCTGCAATTTGTTATTTCGAAATATTTTCAAAGCTTAAGTAGATATCTAAATTTTAGAATGCGATGTTTTCCTTAAAATTTTTTTATCCAAGTTAAAGCTGCTTTAAATTATTAATATTTTATAGAATATTATAATATTTTTAGAAATTAATTAATTTTTTTGCTGAATAATTGAAGCAATTTTATAACGACTTAGAAATTTTGAAAGAATAATTTCTTTTATTATTATTTCCTATATTAAGAATTTAGCTGAAACAAGTATATAACGAATAATTTCTCTGATATCCATTAGGGCGAATTTAATAAACCAGTTCTCAGTCATATTTGAAATAAATATAATGAAAAATCCAGTATTCATATATATGAATATAATGGGAAAAAACCAAGTTGAATATATGTCAAACAGATTTGCTTGAGTTAATTTTCTTCTCACATTAGAATATAAAATAAAGAAAACAGAGAAATAATGTGGCAGAATATAAAATGGGCCGATTCTAGAATTTTAAGATTGGGAAATTTCGAAAGGCATTTACAAAATGAATTAACAAAAGCTTAAATTTTTTGAAAAATGATCATGATCTAGAGCAGTGATGGGGAAACTACGGCCCGCGGGCCAAGTCCGGCCCGCGGAAAGGTTTAATCCGGCCCGTTTAAGAGTGCCGTCATGAGAATGTTTGAACGCATTCTTACTTCGTAATGTTACGACCCGCATAAAAACTACCTGCGGCGATATTCAAAACACAATAGTATTCTGGACAAATCCATCCGACCCAAACAGCTGACTCCTCTTCGCTCGAAACTTCCAGACACTCTCGCATTTTCGATTCATTGTTCTGTTTTTCCAAAAGAACCGCAGAACTCCAATTCCCGAACAATCCTTGCAGGTAGGTATAAATACAAGAGAATTTTCTTCTTGATAAAGACATTTATAATCAATTTGAAGTCTTAGAAAACGAAACGTGGCTTTCTGATTTCGCTTTTTTCACAGACCTCCTCGTACACATGAATCAACTTAATCTCAAATTGCAAGGGAAAAATCAGTTTCTTCACGATATTTGGCAATACCAGAAGATTTTCAAATTACAGTTATTATTTGCTAATCAGATCTCTAAATCTGATTTTTCTCATTTTCCAAGAATACAATCTTTAAAATTCACTATATCAAACAATAAGATTAAAAAATACGAAATTAATTTGAGAAAACTATCTTCAGAATTTGAAAGGAGATTTCAGGACTTCAGAAAAATGGAACCAGATTTTAGTATTTTTGCGACCCCATTCAATGTTAATTACGAAGAAGTTGATGCAAAATTTCAACTTGAGTTAATAGAACTGAACTGTAATACTCTCCTGAACCAAACTTTTCATACAGTACCATTACTAGAATTTTATAAAAATTTAAGTCCAGATAATTTCCCAAATCTAATTACTCATGCAATGAAGATAATGACAATGTTCGGCTCATCTTATATATGCGAACAAATCTTTTCAACAATGAAGCTTAGGAAAACTTCTTTAAGAAACAGAATTACAGATGAGCACCTTTCATCAGTATTAAGAATTTCTGCTTCTCAAATGGAACCGGACTATGATGAAATTTTGATAAAATAGTCTCAATTTCATTTTTCTCGTGCACCATCAACCAGTAATGACACCAGAAAATAAAGTGATAATACTTCACATCAAGAACTGCACTAAATTCATTTTATATTTTGTGCTTATAATTTTATTACCTTTTGCTTTTTTACTATTAAAATAATAAGTGTATGTGATAATATATGTATATGTTTATAGAACACATAAATTTTTTAACGATTAAGCATTATTCTTTGGCCCGCTACGATCGTCTAGTTATTACAAATGGCCCGTCTTAAAAAAAGTTTCCCCACCACTGATCTAGAGGATAATTTTAATTTTAGGGAAACAAGTAATTTTCAATTTTAAAAAAATGTTATAAATGACACATAAATTATAATTATATTTTATGCTATTTGAGTTAATTTATTTACAACTAAAAAAGTGTGATGTCTAAATTTTTTTACAATATTCTGGTTATATTGAATTAAATATTATTAACCCAGTAAAATTTAAAAAAAAATTTTTTTTCTGCGATTACAAACTGTGTTATAGAGCTTTGAATTTTATTTATTGGAAACAGTCGTCCTGGGAAAATATCATATATTGATTGGTAAACATCCAGGTGACTATAGATATGATCCAAAACTTTTTAAAAATGTAAGATTATCAAGTTGTAGATAGATTATTGCATGTCAAAAAATAGTGATTTAGTACATATCTCTTATTGTCTATAATGAGATTAGTAAAAGGTAACAACTGTTGAGTTATGTGAAGATCGATTTGTGAATACACATCAATATTATCTATAATATCTATATATTTCAAATATATAATATCTATGTATTTTAAATAATTTTCAAAATCAAATTATCTAACCTGCAGCTCTAACCATGGATCTGATTTCACGAACTCTTATTCACTAAGAAAGCTCACGCTCCTTAGAAATATTACCAATGGATTCCTGTTTATATCACACTTCATTTTTGAGAGAAATCTTAAGAACTCTATTTCATTATATATAGTCTATAAATAAAAGCCTTGAAGCAGTTTCCTAGACTCAACTATTCTAGATTTTTACCAATTTTTCATTCCTTTAAAAGTCAATTATTCCTAAACAAGTCATCAATGATATTTTCATTTTCATTTTATAATGACTTGAATTCACAGTTTTCCAATTATTGCCTGTTGGATACATTCCTATAGACAGTTATTAGAAGACGATCCAAATGAATTATGAACTTAAATTAACTTTAAAAGTGCTGAATCTACAACGTCTGTTGTACACAAATCAGCTTGTCTCTTGACTGCTTTTAGTTCCATTATGTTACCAGCTCCAAATTTATTTCTATATTTAGAGAAACTATTAAAAAGCGAACAGTTGCCTTACTTTTCAAGGTTCAGAAACTAGTAAATTTATATAAAGATTTATTTCTTAATACTCTGTCCAAAATAGCCCTCGTGTTGCTTTAAATGGGAACTGAATATAACTGAACTAAACTTCTTAACACTTCTAAAAGCTACCCCGTCTTTTGCTTAAAGTTTTAAGTGTATAAGGATATATTTTACCCCACCTTGAAAAATCGAAATTTCCATAATCATGAAGTTTAATAATTTATTTGGTGTTTTTGATTCAGTTGGTAATGCTACGTATCAAAGCTAAAAGAACAATAAGTGAAAAATAATTTATTTAAATTAAAATACATCATTAAGTTGAGAATGAATGCTTTTATGATTAGATTAACATTAGAGTATTATGTGATATAATGAATTTTTGTCATTCATAAATGTATGTGTGGTTTCATTGGGATTGAATGAATTATTATCTAATAAATAACATTTTATTGGATATTTTATACTACTTTTGAAGCTGTAAAGTTGTGGGACTATATATGTATCATCCTATAACCAGCTGGATTTTCGCTCAATCTTTTTAATAATTGTTAGCCCATAGAACATAGCATTGGCGTAAAACAATTTCGCAATATTAACCCTTGGCGTGAATGTAGCCTTTTTACTAAATCTATCTTGTAATCATTGGCGTGTTATTCGTCGATTAATCTTTTGAATGAGGTAAAGAGTCGAAATCGGATTTGTCTTTCGGATGCGCGTTTCTTGCCACCCAAATTTGATACAAAACAAAATCCCATAGCAAATTTGATTTATTTAAATGATTGCGTTTTTCAGTTATCAGCCTTACGTGTTTATGAAATTGCAGGCAGGTGCTCAATTCTTTGTAGAATTTCGCAGAAAATCTTTGTAATGTCTATACTATAAATTTTAATTATGTGTACCAAATTCTATATATCTAGCTCCTTTATTTTATAATTATCGTATTAAATTATACTCGAATAACAGAACAGACAGACTTCCTCTGAGGGTACTTTGATGAAAATTAAACGGAAATCTACAAGATGAGCAGATCACATACCAAATTTCATCCGAGTATATCAAAGTGTTTTTATTTCTTTTTCACAGACAGACGTACATTTTCCAAAAATGTGTTTTTCGAACTCAATAGGTCCAAATCTCGAGTTCGAATTTAAATATTTCTATACTTCTTCCTTTACTACAGTACCAGAAAGTTAAAAAAATGGGGTTTTTTTTCTTATATTGAATGATACTTTGTTAAATAATCAAAATAAAATTTCACCACTATTTTATTATACTTTCTTTTTTGACCAAGTAAAGTTTTTATTTTCTTAAAAATTTTGACTTCAACTTGTCTTTCAACGAAGGGCTGAAAACTAACTTTTAAGACTACCGAAGCAAATTTATGTTTTGACCTCTAGAAAACCAGACATATGACATGGAATATAATTCCAGTCTGAGAATCATAATTCCATGATGTTAAAATGTCTGAATTTTTGTGCAAAAAATTGCATCCAGACATAAACAGAATCATATTTCTAGGAATGCACAAAATTACAGAGTATAGTTTAGTTTAACTATCAAGGTAACCACTGTTGAGCATATACTTTTCTAAGTAATCAAACTTCGTATCATAAAAATATAACCTGTATAAGAAATAGTGCACAAATTGTATTCTTTATATAGCTTTTTACTTGTTTTTCAAATCAAATTTTCTTTTTGTAAAAGTCTATTCTTCTTTAAGCTTTGTACAAAACAGTGTTTGGTTAGTCTCTGTTAACCTATTCGATTTAGACCTGACACCTCTGTCCTGGGAATTGCTGTATTAAATAATCATAAAACATAATTTGTCCAATATCACATGCTGGCTGTGTAGTCATAAAGTAGTCTAACTTCCATTTTATTTTCAAAGAAAATGTAGTTTGAATAAAACAAAGTTAAAGGATAGCTCAGAGTTTTTAAACCATAAAAAGGAAAAATAAATTACTTCACTTTGGTACACAGTATTTTCTATATGCAAAAATCTTTTGAAACACACACAAAAAAAGTTCTTTTATCTTTGCACGATAAGCATAATATCGTTTCAGAAGGTTTAAAAAATATTTTTCATGTATTTTCTTGTGAGGCTATATAAAGTAATGTGGAAAAAGTATAGCAAATAAATGTTAGATGGGTCGATTTTTTTTATAAAAAATTTACCCTTTAAAGGAGTTTGGCTTGGATTGCAAACAAGATGTATAATTAATTTCAACTTCTTTTACGTAATAAATTTTGCATTTTTGTTTCCTATTTTCAACTCATGTGTTATTATCACTGTCACAAAATTGTTGGAACGCAGTAAAAACTGATGCATACATATAATTATTTTAACAAACCAACATCACGATTTTCATTTTCACCAACCAGTGTTTATGAAAGAATAAATAAAAAAATTATAATGAGCAGATACTGAAGTAGTCAGTAAAAAAAGAATTTAAACTTCCATTTCAATTTTTGCATGTAACTAACCACGGAATAACAGGTTTGGCATTTTAAACTATTTTATTCAGATGGGACACATATGTTTTCTCAGAATTCCAAAAACATATCAAAAAATTGTTTCGGGTAAATTTTTAACAAATTATTGTCACGTTTTCTCTAATTTTTCGGCAATATATGGTTTTTATTTATTAAAAAACTGTCCTCAACTTATGAAGAAATGTCAAGACTCATGAAAAATCATGGAAAAATAAAAGCAAGGTCTAATTAGATAATTATTTTTAAAAATAAATATCTTTTAGAAGGATTTTTTTTCTTGTTAATTGGATAATGAATATTGATTTCATGAAATAATAAAAGTTCAACAAATTATGTATAAAGATGAGAATTTTAATAATTTGCTTAGCGATGACCAAAAAAAAAAAATGAAAAAATGTTTTTATTTTAACGATCTAGGATGTAAAATAAAAAAAAGTCAAACAAGAAGACTTTTTTAAATGCTTTTATAAATGCTTAAAATTTCAGCAAATTTCTATATTTTATATTATGTTATTTTATTAAATATTTTTCTAAATGGAAAAATATTTTTTATGAATTACTTTTATTTTTTTATTTCTACTCTTACTAAAATTATTTTTTGCCTTATTTTTTCCATTTTCCTATAAAATTTAGATTAAGGAATTTTTTTTTATTGTTTAAACATTCTATCATTCCTTTTTAAGAGTGTTATTCTACTTTAGGAATTCTTAATTAGAAGTAATCTAGAATTAATTTTATTCTGTAATTGAGTAAACTAAAAGATGGGAAATTCCACTACCTTTAAAAAAATGTAAAGTAATACGTTTATTGTGCACATATTTTAATATATTTATATACTTTTTTTCATTTTCCTATAAAATATAGATTAGCGAATATGTTTTTTATTTTTTAAAAATTCTATCATTCATTTTTAAGAATGTTATTCCGCTTTAGGAATTATAATTAGAAGTAATCTAGAATCAATTTATTTTTTTTTTGTTTAAAAATACTATCATTCATTTTTAAGAGTGTTATTCTGCTTTAGGAATTCTAATTATTAGTAATCTAGAATTAATTTTATTCTGCAATTTAAACTAAAAGATATGAAATTCCACAGCCTTTAAAAGAAATGTAAAATAATGTGCTCATTTTTAGTATGTTTATATTTATGACTTTGCAGATCCATTTTCCAAACCTTTCAAAAAGAATCGAGTTAGCAAAGGAGTTTGTGATTTCTCCTTCTCATAAATCTTTTGAGCAATATTCTTCCATATGGCCGAAAGATGGCGCTAGCAACTACAGCAGTCTCTGACAATTCCAAAAAAAATGCTTTTTGTTCTCTTTTCAAAGTAAATGGGATTTAAACTTCCACATGTAATTTTCTTCTTGCACAGGACATTTTCTAAAGCACCATAAGGTTTAAGCGTTTGAAAGCAATACCCGCTGTTTCAGAAATCTGATTTTTATCGAAACGAATACCTTTTTCGAAAATTGATTTTTCCTTACTTATGTTCAACAAGCTAGGCAGGATTTGACACATGATGGATTTTAAATCGCTTATCTGGGAGTTTGATTTTTCCCCAACAAAAATGTCAAAACCCTTCAATTTTGTTTTTAACGCAGATCTCTGCCATTGTCTCGGTTTAAAATGCGAATACTTTGATTTTCTTAGGAAATATATTTTCATGAAGAAATGATATGCTCGTGTTGTTCTTAGTTTAATTAATTTTAGGCGAGTTTGTGTCTGATGCAGTGAAGGTTTAATCACAAAACTTCAATTCAGTTGATGTATGGAAACAATGAAACTAAGACATTTAATTAATGGGTAAGAATTTAGTAAAATTATTCTTTGTGGTGCAGATTTAATTATTCATTTTTTTCTTATTTTGATTTCATATCATTCTCTTATAATTTAGACTAGCGTTCCTGCCGTCGAAAAAATATTATTAAATGCAATCAATAAATAGTTTTGCAATGTTTTATTGAAATAGAATGAATGGTACGACAGTACATAAAATACGAACAAATATCCTTTTATATATATATTAGATTTGTGTATTCTTTTAGAATTGTCTAGCTTGGTGTTCTTTCAGAATGTTAATGAAAGAAACTATTTATTGCATCTCTTGATTCGTTCTCTTGATTTAATACTCGTTCGGAATTTTCAAGTTTGATTTTTGAAGATGTGATTAAAACATTTTCTTTCAAAATTCATTACAATTGCATTACTTGCTGCATTACAGTTTTGTGTAGAGTGTTAACTGTTTTGGTTAAAATTTACTACAAATTTTCTTACTTCTCAAAATATAATAGATTTTGAAATAACTTTGTTGTATTTATAATATTTTGCAATATAATTGGCAATACATTTATAAACCCTAATTTTAGTTAGTTTTTGAAAAATCCAATTTTAAAATTTTTTTCTTCGAACGTAGTAATTTTTTATTAATTAAAAACTAACTTTCGCGCCAAAAAGCCGAGACCGAATCCCGCCAAAGATGAGTAAAATTCCAGTTTTATTTCTTAACTGCAATTAGGTCAGGCTTAGCAGAATTTCAACCGATTATTTCAAACGATTCTATTTATTTTCTTAGTGTTTGATGTATTTAAAATCAAATGTTGTTAATGAATCGATCTTCTGGATTCATTCTGAAGTACTTTTAAATGAAAAGAAAATAGAATAAAGGAAATAAAAAATTTCTAATCTGCATTGCGTTACTACAACTGGCATAAGAAAGTCAGGCATTTGCAATAAATACGCCAACTGGCGTTGAAAGTTCATATGTGATTGTTGAAAACCGTGTTTTCATTTAAATTAAAAGTTTAAAAATTATTTGTGTTAGACTGTTTAGCTATCTCAATCACAATCAATAAATAAAATGGATTTGACTTGATTTTAATGAAATATGAACTTGAATTGCTGTTTTGTTTTACTTCGAGTATACTATGTAAATAAATGGATTTTATGATAGTTGTGTGTGTTTGTTATTAAATTGTATTAATGTTAGTTATATATTTTTCGTATATGCTTATACTTTTAAATGTATCATTTTTAGGTCAATTTAATTTTTTTATTTGTCATTATTTGATAGTTGTTCGTACATATAAATCAAAATTTCCACTCAAACGGAGTAATTAAACATCTTTTAAATATAAAAGAAAATTTTACTTCATAAGGGTAGTTCTTGAATTATTAAGAAACAGTATTATATGTATGATGACATCATATATACATTCTGTATAGTTACGATTTGTTTTTGTAAAATTTAACATATTGATTGTTTTTATAATTTCTTTTGTCAAAAACAATTATAAATATATAATTAACTTGAAAAATACATAATATCTATTTTCTAACACAAAAACATAACTTTAGAATAATACAATTTAATAATTTTTAGTTTACAATAAATATTACTATTTTCACTATGTCAATATATCTGAGAAAAAAATTAAGTAATTTAATTATGTAAATATCAAATTTAATGTTCCGTAATGAAATCTGTAATTTTTACTTATGCAGATATTAAATATTCCTAAAACAATGCAAAGCAAACATTTTTCAATTAATCTAATTAATTGTTGTTTGACAATGAATGGATAATTGTTTTCTTTTGTATTCAAAATTAGAAATTAAAAAATAAAAAGGCTATTTGTTTAAAAGATAAGTAAGTAAGTAAGTAAACAGATTAAACAATAACATCCTTTTGTAACTCATCCAATTTTATTTATCTTTAATTGAAAATGCATTGTGATAATTTTTCTAATCATATTCAAAAACCCTTTTATAATTCCATTATGTATGTAACTTTGTTTGAAATGATTTTCTCTAATATATAAAATGTTACTGTTTTTGAATTTAATTTTACTAATCGAATATTAAAATTTTCTGTGAAAAGTGGAAAAATGTAATTGTTTTGTGCTTTAAAAGTGATCAAATGCAAGCATTTTCTGTTTTAAAAATTTGTCAAATGATTTTTTTTTATAATCTTGAAAATAAATTTTCAAATATATTTTCTAATTTCTGAACAAAAAAAATAGTTTCCGCTTTTCAATTTTTAAATATTGAATTCTTCTGAAAAATAGCAAGAGATTTTCAATTTTTTAACACTGTAAAGATGCGATAAAAAATACAATGCTATTTTTAAATTATCAATTGATAAATTGCAGAACGTAGCGATATTATTTTATTAAATTTTAATAAAAAGTATGCATTAGATTTTCATTTGCGATATTTTCCTAAGAAAATTCTGTCAAAATTTAGAATTTGAGAAAAAAAAAACCCTGTAAATATGTGAAATAATACTAAAACGTGCATAATGAAAATTTAAAAATTATTGTTATTCCCCTAGAAATAAGATTAGAAACAAAACTCAAATGATTTTAGGAAGAAGACTGTTCAGATATTAAGAATATCAGATTAAAAAATATTTGATTATTTTTGCAAAGAATGCACTTAAGTGCAAAGAATTCATTTCATTTCATTCATTTTAAGTGCAAAAAATTCATTTCATTCATTTTAAGTATAAAGAATTCATTTCATTTCATTCATTTTAAGTGCAAAGAATTTATTTCATTTCATACATTTTAAGTGCAAAGAATTCATTTCATTTCTTTCATTTTAAGTACAAAGAATGCAGTTAAAATGTCACATAAATTGATTTAGTTTAAAGAATTTGGATGTTGTACTTAATTGATTTTGATTTATTAATTTGTGTACATGCACGAAGATTGTTGCAGATTGAAGTTATAACTTTAAATCGGATAGATTGACAATGACTTTTGGTTCATATCTGCAGATTTTCTTATCACAAATACACATTATATTTATTATTTAACTCACATTTTTTCCTAACTTTTGAATCTTTCAATTCATCTAAAGATGTAAGGTTCAAATTCAGCCTATCGTCAAGTAGGTGGGTGTGGGTGATCGTTAAATCCTTGGGGAGAAAACTCATCCCACTTGTGTGGTGCTGAAGTTTGGAAAGGGGATGTCAATCCAGGTGTCATTCTCGTCATCTGACTGTGGTTCAAATTACTATTGCTTTAAAAATGGCACAAAATGGTTAAACTAACTATTATTACAAAAATAAATTGGATATGAGATTTTTCATTTAATATTACATATTCTAAATATTTCGTAGAATTTTTCTCTCATAAGATCTATGAATTCATGAAGTCGATATAAATTTTGACTTTCTAGTATTTTCTATGACCATAACTATTGATTACAAAATACCGAAATTTGTTACGAAAGTTATTTGTGTACATTTCTCTTCATTTATATATTAATTTCATCGTTAATTTCAGGTATCCGACTATGTTATAAAGAAAATTGTTGAAAAGTTGGATTTTTTAAAAACTATTTAAAACTATGTTTCTAGATGCATTGCCAATTATAATACATAATGCTATAAATACAACAAATTATTTGAAAATATAATATGAGAAATAAAAAAAAAATGTAGTAAATTCTAATGAAATGTACCCAAAACGGTTACAACTCTACACAAAATTGTAATGTAGCAATTTTATTTCTTTTCTACACATGTCATAGAATATAATGATGAATGAATAGAACCAAAATATAAGGAAAAGTTTGAGATGCAAATGTGTTGTGGTTAAAAATATATGTATATATGCATTTTTTCCATAAATTCACAACTTATTTTTTCTAATAACAACTATAAATAAAAAAAGTATTTCTCCAACTATAATATTTTAGTTCATTTATTTTCCATATTATTTAAAATATAAGCTTAAATTTTTATAAAAAACCTCTATTAGTTTTTGAGATATCATGTTAACGGCAGATAATTTTTATGAAAATAAAAATTTTGAAAAAATTGAAGGCAAATTTTAACCAAAAAATATGTTTTGTTTGAAATTAACTTTGATGATTGGTCAGGCTTAACTTTTCCTATAACAGTAACCTATTTTGGAAAGAGGAAAGTTTGAACTACCAGAAAAAACAGCCATTGTGGTCAATAACCAGCTAAAAACGCTGGTCGTCGGAAGTCTTAAAATTTTAAGATTTTTGATCACAAAAAACAGAAATAAATTCAACTTTTTCTAAGGACTCGAAATTTTTCAGAGTTTTATGTTAAATGACTGAATTAATATAATATATAATCATTTCTTCACAACATTTAATTTATGAATTCTTAAAGTATCTAATAGTTTAGAATCTGATCGAATAACTTTAATTATTCTCTAACTGCCATCACGATTAAAATAATGAATTAATTTCACAGCCCTTTGATAAAACTTGCGACAAGAAAGAAAATTGCAATTGCGGAGAAATCATTCAAAGTAATGACTCAAGTCAGAAACTCCTTTTGCGAAAATATATAAAAATGATTTGTAGGGAGCAAGAAAAATGGGATGAGGTAATATGCAGGAAAAATTCCCGGAAAAATGGATTTTCCGATTGAATGCACAAGCGCAAAAATGACACTCGTTAGCTTGAGTGAAATGAATGAAAACCGTGCGGTAGCACGAAAACAAGGTCAGAATGGTAGAATGCCATTTATCTCTAAACCAGGAGCGCTTCATTTTATATGTTGCGCTCGCTTATAATGCCTTCAACGAAATTTTGCGAGAGCTTTTTGCTTCGGTTTTTTTACATGATGTTAAAAATAAGAACTTTTAAAGTTAGAAGATTGCGTAATAAATTCTGCTATCCAAATTCTGACATTTAAATATTATTTTAATATTTAATTTTGATTCCAATTTAGATAATTTATTTCGTTAATAATTCAACTAAAAAAATTGATTTTCTGATTGAATGTCAAAGCGCAAAAGCGATACCCGTTAGTTTGAGTGAAATGAATGAAAACCGTGCGGTGGCATGAAAACAGGGTCAGAATGGTAGAATGCCATTTATATCTATACCAGGAGCATTCATTCATTTTACATGTTGCTCTCGCTTATGAATTATGTCTTCAAAGAAATTTAGTGAAGGCTTTTTTTTTTCGGTTTTTTACATAAAGTTAAAAATAAGAACATTTAAATTTAGAAGATTGCATAATAAATTCTGGTATCCAAATTCTGACATTTAATATTATCTTAATATTTCCTTTTGATTTAAATTTAGTAAATGTCAAAGCGCAAAAGCGACACTCGTTAGCTTGAGTGAAATGAATGAAAACAGTGCTGTAGCATGAAAACAGGGTCAGAAAGGTAGAATGCCATTTATCTCTATACCAGGAGCGCTTCATTTTAAATGTTGCTCTTGCTTATGAATTATGTCTTCAAAGAAATTTAGTGAAGGCTTTTTTTTTTGCTTTTTTACATAAAGTTAAAAATAAGAACATTTAAATTTAGAAGATTGCGTAATAAATTCTGTCATCCAAAGTCTGACATTAAAATGTTATTTTAATATTTCATTTTGATACAAATTTGGGCAATATATTCCATTAATAATTCTTTTTAACTTAAAAAAAAGGAATTTCTGATTGAAAACATAAGCACAACAATAAAACTCGTTAGCTTGAGTGAAATGAATGAAAACCGTGCGGTGGGACGGAAACAAGGTCAGAAACGTAGAATGCCATTTATCTCTATACCGGGAGCGCGTCGTTTTACATGTTGCGCTCGCTTATGAAGGATGCCATCAAAGAAATTTAGCGAGCTTCTTTTTGCTTCAATTTTTTATATGAAGTTAAAATTAAGAACTTTTGAAGTTAGAATATTGCGTAATAAATTCTGGCATCGAAATTCTGACGTTAAAATATTATCTTAATATTTCATTTTCCTGTAAATTTGGATTGTATATTCTATGAATAATTCTTTTTTAACTAAAAAAATTATAAAAAAATATTTTTTTAATATTTACAATAACACATTTAATCAAACTTGGTTTTTTAGTTGTTACAGTATTACATTTAAATTCTAATTTTATATTGATAGGGGCATTCATTTTTCTTATTTTAATGTTATGAAATGTGATTAACTTAAAGAAAGTAATTAAAGAAAACTGGCTTAATAAATTATTTAAGTATTTGTAAAAAAACTATATTTAATAAAATTATAAAGAAATACACCAGAAGGACGTAATAAAAACTATATATTTTAAAGTTATTTAATATGTATTATTTTAATTTTTCTCACTTAATACTGAATGCAAATTTATTGCCGGCCTAGGGGCAGCGCGTCTTCCCCGTGATCTGGACCTCCCAGGTCCCAGTCCCGCTTCAGCATCGTTGCTCTTCCCCCTGTGAGGTGTGTGCAAGAGTCCCCACACCCTTTTAAGGTATCCGACTACGTTAAAAGCAATGATTATCAACCTCATTGGCGATTTTTTTCATTGTTATTTATTGTAATTCAGACTTTCCTCTTTCCAAAACAGTCTATCTTCTGTGAAAAAGAAGGTATGACCTATCATCCAGGGGAATTTTAAGCAAAAAATATTTTTCAGCTATAATGTGTCTTCAATTTTCTCAACTCTTTGATTTTCATAAAAATTCTCTTCCGTTAACATGATATCTTAAAAACTAAGTCATTTTCATAAAAATTTCAGTGTGCGTTTAAAATAATATGGGCAATGAAATGAACCAAAAGTATATTGTTGGTGAAATACTTTTTTATTTATAGTTGTCTTTAGAAAAATTAAGTCGTGAATTTATGGAAAAAATGCCTGTATACGTATATTTTTACTCATCACTTCTTTGCATCTCAAGATTTGTCTTAGATTTTGGTTCCTTTCATTCATCATTACATTCTATAACTTGAGTGTGAAGAAAAATAGGATTGCTGAGGTACAATTTTATGTAGAAAGTTAACCATTTGGGTTAAATTTCATTCAAATTTACTATAGTTTTTCATATTTCTTAAAATATATTATGTTTTTAATTAATTTTGTTGCTTTTATAGTATTTTATATAGTTGACAATACACCTAAAAACAGTAATTTAAAATAGTTTTTAAACAGTTAAAATTTTCAATTTTTTTTTCCTTTGAATGTATTCGAATACCTTAAGTATTCAGGGAACCACGTGATCTTCCTCCACCCTCCAATGACATAAGTATCACTTTACCCTCTAACGAGGGGAAGTATGAAATCCATTAAAACTTGGAAAACAGTTCTATCATTTGTTCTACAGAGTACAAAAGAATTATTTTTTAATATTTTTTCTCTGATATAGGAATGAGCTACAAGTCAAGATATTATTAGAGTCTGAATAACCAGTTAAATTTTATGTAAATGCCTACTCCGTGATCGTTACAAATGAATCTATTTTAAAAATTTGAATAATTATATTCATTCAGACGATAATTATATTTCTGCTTCTTGATTATAATAATTTAGGCATGAAAATGATTATAATTACCTGTTCTGTACCTAATCATATGCAAATTGATGGGAATGTAGAGTAATTCTAATTTATGGAGAAATAACTAGTGAAATTGCCTGAATTTCGCCATTCTAATATAGCAAGGGCCTTGTCTATGGCATTAAGTTAATGTTTATAAATGAAAGCTATACTTATTAAATTAAAATTATCATATGGAAAATTAATTAAATTTATCTTATCCAACTTACTCCTTAGCTTTCTTTAGAATTTCTTTATAAAATAAATGTTCCGACGGTTTCATATGTTACTATAATGCATGTGTGCTCATGAAAAGATACATCTACAAAACATAATATAATCCAAGAATTGTCTTTTCCATTTAAAAACTGTACCAATATCTTAAATTAGGATATTTGTATTATATTTTATACGCAAAATAAATGAGGAATGCTTGTTAAAATTATTTCATACATTTTTTAAAAAAATGCCGAACTTTATCGAAAAAACACTAAACAGATCTTGATACATTGAGTGATATGGAATTCCAAACATATTTTATGTAGCCAAACATAACTTAGTCAAGTATAAGAAAATCAGAAAAAAATGGTAAAAATTGATTGCTCAAAAAATTTATTAATATATTATTAATTATCAATTATTCGTGAGTCCACTTAAGAATCCACAATTATTGTACAATGGAATGCATATTGCAATTTAAAATTTATTGTGTTTCTTTTGATTTACCAGAATTAATGGTTATGTTTTCCATAGATCAGAGTTTTAAAAATTAGGATGCACGTATCCTGAATAATATTGTTACTGATTTCCTACATCCTAAAATCCGTCGGGTTCGTTTTTTTTACCTCGTATATATAGTGGTTGTGTATGGTGTTACAGATAACGATGAAGAGCACACAGAATGATCAGTCCTTTAGTTGACGAACACAACACAGACGTTTATTTACAGGACGGGGACAGGAGAGCACAAAGACGACAAATATTCCCAACAAAAATTTGTACAGGAGATAGCTATTTACAGCCGAGACATACACACAGGACAGCACACTACAAATAGTAGTCCACAGGCAGAAATTCCGTAGTGACAATGTCCCCAGCCCACAGAGCGGCCAGACAGGATTCAGCCGGAGAGGGAATCTTTAAGGGATTCACTTTACATCTCCTGGGTCTCTCCAGAACAGGCTGAACTATTCCTTTGTCTCTTCTTGCCTTTGCTGTTGACTCACTACTTCGCACAACGGGACTACTCCTTAGTTCGGGACAGCTCCGTTCCCGAGGACGACACAATTGGCTAAGACACAGGCTTCGTCAGAATACGCCACACAATAGTCCTCCGTTCAGGACTCCTCAGATCAAGACCTCTCTCTCTCTTAGGTCTTCCCGATTAATTCCACAGCGCTTCTTGTCTCAGCGCTACTGCCGCACTTCGGCTTGACTCCACTTGATTCTTCCTCAGATCTCCTTTCCCTTTTCTCCGCTGCTTCGCTTCTACTTTATCCGACTCGATTCATTCACTCACTACTCACACAAGGACACAAGGAAAAAGATTTGGGGCGCCGGCGCCCGGAGGGCGCTATCCCCGATCAACTATAAACTTTAAACCAGATCGACGTGGCTTGGACTGAAGTGGGAGAAGGTTTTGAACTGAATGAGGAAAACAGGAGCATCGGCTTCAGCTGGATTTGGAGAGGTGTCGCTGGGGTCCAATCAGGAGCTTGGATCTATGGGAGGGCGTGGCTGTTAGAAGTTGGGTTTTCTTGGAGGAGAACGTCTATGATTATTAGGAGTTTTTCTTGTCTGTTTTTAGCTTTTTTGCACTGTCTGATGGCTTCTAAAATATTGGGGAATTCAGTCAGAAGTTCTTTGATCTCTTTTAGGTCGTTGAGGTGGCTTTTGAATTCAAGGAAGTCGGTTTTTTCGGGGCTTGAAAATGCTTGAGGGTGCTGTCTGCGTCTGGGTTCAGGATTGAGTGGAGTGTTTGAGTCGGTTTTCTGAGGGATGTATTCTTTTCTCTGCGCTGTAACTACTGCGTAGGATCTTTTTGGGTTGTTTTCTGTAATCTTCTGCAGTCTTGGGATGGCAGGGCAGCCTTTCCATGCGGCTAGGTGTCCAGTCATTTTACAGTTGATGCATACCGTGTTTGGAATTCTCTCCTTAATTTGGCAGTCTTGGGTGGGATGTTCTCCGTTGCATTTGATGCAGCGTGGTTTAATTCGGCAATTTCTGGCAGAATGGTGGAAACCTGAGCAGTTGTAACATATTGTCGCTGTATTTCTATTTTTGTAGGGTTCTATTTTTACTGTTAAGAAGCAGAGGTGGTTGATATTGTAGACATTTTTGAAGTTTCCTATTTTTCTGACTTCAGCAAGGTATAGTGGGAGGGGGGAATTGGATCTGAAATTTTTCATCTGGCTAATTCTTCGGATGTGGATATTGTTCGTTTCTAGGTCGGTTTTGATTTCATCTGTATTGCAATTGATGGGGAGTCCTCTGATAACAATTTTAATGGGTCTCTCTTCGGGGGTTTCGTTCAGGATGAAGTCTTGATTTTTTGCTTGGAGGAAGGAGATGATTTCTTTTCTTTCTTCTTCTGTTTTCGGTTGGATTTGGATGTAATCTCTTTGAAGTTTATTTTCGGTTTTGGGGTGATTCTTTTGAATTTCCTGGAGGATGATGTTATAGTTATTCTTTAAGACAAGACTGATCGTAGCTGGGGTTCTTTCAGTGTTGTCATTAACTTCTTGTAGGAGAGAAAATTGATTTGCTGTTTGAATTTTGAAGTTGTTTTCTGTGCAGAGCTTTTTTGCAGTTTTTCTTGGTGAGACTGTTTTGAAGGTTTCATGGGATTTGGTTGCTATGGGAGAGGTCATGACAACATCAGGACTCACTACTCCGCAACCTCCTGTCTTATATATATACCGGTGGTAGGCGGGGCTAACATCTTCTGGACCAATCAGGAGCGCTCTAGCTGGATCTCGGCTCCTAGTGGACGGATCAGGAAAATTCTCGATGTTTCAGATACTTTCCATTTTGTCGCCAAAGTCACCAAATTCGTCGCCAAGTCGTCAAATGGTTGCCAAGTTTGTCGCCAAGCCTTGGGACCTCTAACGGCACACCAACTCACTATTCAATACACATTACTGTCAATCTGTCTTCCTTACGATGACAGTATTAGCGCGGGAAAGCAAAACCACAGGTTTGTAACATTGCTCCCCTCTTCAAAGACTGACTTCCCGGCAGTCCCAGTTCATTCCACCAGCTGATGTAAACAATCGTCATTCTAGCGTTGTGCGACTTCACACATTCGTTGATGACATCCTCTTTCGATTGGCGACAATTATAGATCCGTCCAAATCTTCACATTGACTTTGATGTTAATCATCTTCGCCGTTTCGGGTTGTACATCCAGACCTGGTTTCGTTCCTTAAAATGTAAGATGTCCCATGGAGCCTAACACGGTATCGTATCGGAATTCACCAGGATGAATTCCCTCCAGGCTTGTCGGTTAGTCACTTTGAATTTCTTCCATCGAACTAACCGAGTATCAAGATGGTCCAATAGTGCCTTCCGGAGTCCACTTGGAAGCCAGGATTTCGTCTTCGTCGAGAAAGTTCTCGTGTGAATACGTTCGCCTATAAACGACTCTTTCTCGACACTCGAGAACTCTCCGCAGTTCATCGCACAAGATTGTCTAAAATGCACACCTGATTTTACTGGAAGGATTCCTTGACGACGATGTAACTTGGCCGGACACACAGAAGATCCCTCTGTTTCTTTTCGCATGCTATTCCTTGGAAACTCCACAATAGAATCCGAGTCTTGAAGGAAATTAAGGCCGAGATAACAAGGATCAGTGATTCCAGCTACGTAGTCATCATCCGTAGCATTCTGTAAGAGGCTTGTAAAGAGGTTGTCCCATCAACCTCTGAGACGAATTCCTTCCGAATAGGGCCGCATCATCAACTGCATCCACATGCATCGAGAACGGATCACCACTACCAGACCCGTCCAAAGAGATTTCCTCTTCTCCATCCACAGGCACCTGAGCTTCCGATTCCACTTCAGGGGAATCCTTCGGAGAAGACTGTTTCAGCTCCGCAATTACTAGATAATCTCCCTGTTCTGCGCTCTCCATATTGAACTCCTGTTCATCCCCAGATTCACTAAGCTCCTTTTCGATGACACCGGTCTCCATCTGATCTTCGGCATTTTCTTCCTCCACTTGACCCTCGACGCTTCCTCTAACTTCTGTGCCATCTTGTACATCTTCATTTTCCTTACCTTTATCTTTTACAATTTCCTTCCATGACGAAATTTCTTTCCTTATTTCTTCTTGTCCGGTTTCCATTCTTTTCAGTATTTTCTCTTGAACAGCCAGATTTTCTTCTTGCGTTTTTTTATGAGTGCAAAAAGTTGTTCGAACTTGTCATTCCCCGATTCAGCCATTTTTCTTCTTGGAATGTCGTCAGCACCATACACTGTTGACCACTACCCCACTTCTGACACCAAAATGTTACGGATTTCCTATATCCTAAAAATCCATCGGGTTCTTCTTACCCTGTATATAGTGGGTGTATATGGTATTAGAGATGAGATGAAGAGCACACAGAATGATCAGTCCTTTAGTTGCCGAACACAACACAGACGTTTATTTACAGAACGAGGACAGGAAAGCACACAGACGACAAATATTCACAACACAACTATGTACAGGATAACTATTTACAGCCGAGACGTACACACAGGACAACACACTGCAGATAGTAGTCCACAGGCAGAAATTCTGCAGTGACAGTGTCCACAGAGCGGCCAGACAGGATTCAGCCGGAGAGGGAATCATTAAGGGATTCGCTTTACACCTCCTGGGTCTCTTCAGAATAGGCTGAACTATTCCTTTGTCTCTTCTTGCCTTTGCTGTCGACTCACTACTTCGCACAACGGGACTACTCCTTAGTTCGGGACAGCTCCGTTCCCGACGACGACACAACGGGCTACGACACACGACGCAGGCTTCGTCAGTATATGCCATACAACAGTCCTCCGTTCAGGACTCTTCAGTTCAAGACGTCTCTCTCTCTAAGGTCTTCTCGATAAACTCCACTGGATTCTTCCTCAGATCTCCTTTCCCTTTTCTTCGCTTCGACTTTATCTGACTCGATTCACACTGACTTACTCACTGGAGCCCTCTTCCTTATATATACCGGTGGTAGGCGGGGCTAACATTTTCTGGACCAATCAGGAACGTTCTAGCTGGATCTCGGCTCCTAGTGGACGGATCAGGAAAATTCTCGATGTTTCAGGTACTTTCTATTTTGTCACCAAAGTTACCAAATTCGTCGCCAAGTCGCCAAATGGTCGCCAAGTTTGTCGCCAAGCCTTGGGACCTCTAACGGCACACCCACTCACTATTCAATACACATTACTGTCAATCTGTCTTCCTTACGATGACAGTATTAGCGCGGGAAAGCAAAACCACAGGTTCGTAACAATATTTTTTTTTACAACTTTTACACAAACTTTAAAAACAAATAATTGAAATAAATGTGAAATATTGAATAAAAAATAATAAAATATTGAATTGAATATATAATATTGAAATGAATGTGAAAGATCTTCTCTTTCGTTTTAATTATCTTTAATGTCCAGATGCATGTGCAATATATTTCAAATAATCGTGATCTTTTCGACAAATTTTGTAGTTGGGCATCTTGCTTTTAAGCTGAAAGAAGGGCTTTGAATGACAAAAATACTTTTAGCTGTTTGAATTTTCTTGAAAAAATCACGAGTTATAAACTTTAGCATAGTTCTTAGACCTTAGTAGACATATTTTGTAAATTACTTTCACACACTTTAGAAGCAAAATTCTTCTTCCGATGAAAACTAATTTTTTACGAAGTCACGACTATTTCAATAAGTACCTCAAAAATTATCATCCAAACAGAGAACTCCGTTTCTCTGAAGAAGTTCTGAATGAATCAATTGAAACTTCAAGCATCAGGTCTTGGTTACTTTTAATTAGAGAAAAATTGAGCGGTTTTTTTCTTAAATGTTTGTGTGTCACAGTTGTTTTAATATTGTTACGAATTTTTGATGCTGCTTCCCAGCATGATTAGTCCCATAACAGAAAATAATAATTTACAGTATTCTGTACTGGATGCTGCGGATGCTCTTAGAAGTAATCCCAGACCATTTGTCTACCTGGCGACAAAAGGGATAATTCTCGAAACTTTCAGAATTTTCTCGATTTGTCCATTAGGAACCGAGATACATCCAGATACACCCGGATGGGTCGAGACATTTCTAGCCAAGCCCACTGGGATTATATAAGAACGACAGTTTCAAGTAGTAGAGGAATCGACGTTAGATAACGAGTCCTCCAGAGGAGAAGACAAGAAGCGACGGAGCCAAGCAAGTGCTGAACTGAACTGTGTGCCTTTTATTCTGTTGAGGAAGCAGCATCGAGTACTAAAGCCAGTGCAGCGGATATTGTTACTACTTGTGAACTACTGTCATTATTATGTGTTGCTGTGTGTTCGTCTCGGCTGTAAATAAAAGTCTATGTTGTGTCTTCCACTAAAGGACTGAGTGTTGTGTACTCATCTCTAATCACACCCACTATACGAATAAAACGAACCCGACGGATTAGGATAGGAAATCCGTAACAATATCAATAATAGGACCGGGGAAAAGTATAGATTATCAGATATCTTTAAAAGTATAGATTTTCCAACTATTTCCATAATAAAGTGCATTGATTCAAATAATACAAAATATATATATTCCCATTTCCTAATTGAGACAATAGGTGAATTATGAAAATATTAAGAATTAGCTATTGGACTATCATAAGAGTAGACAAATTGTTTAGTTTTTACGTTCTGATTTCTACCATTGAATTGGAGCCTATAGTTGAGGCCATGCCGATCGCATGAGAGTATAATCTCTGTGTTTTAATCAAACAAAAGCAGCTGAATTTTTAAATTTAGCTTCTTTGTTTTTGATTTCCAGACATGGAGTTAATTAATAATAAATATAAAAATAGAATAGACGCAAATTCATTCGTTGCAGTAATCCACATAATAAATATAATATTTCCAATCTCTTTCACCTTTTCTTTCAAGGCGCATGTGCTTTTCATTACAATAACAAAGTTTCACAAAGAATAATTGTTGTTGTTTCTGATGGCGATTGCCATTGGACAAACCCGCTGTGACGTAGACAGCGATTTGAGCCAATAGGGTGCATCTCTTGATATTTTCAGTGACGTCATTTAGGGCCAAAAGTACGACTTTACCACTCACGCGTCACAACCCATTTTATGGGGTAAACTTTCATTCATGCATTTTCATTCACTCAACCACAGATCATAATTTAGACCTGAATTAGAGAACAATTACACCTGAATCAGTAATCCGTTGGTATTACTCTCGAAATGGAGGATGTTGTGACCAAGACTGATTTATACATGCGTCAGTCATCACCACATATAGGGAATCTTCGACTGCCAGTTTCGAACTCGTAACCTAATGGACACGAGCCGAAGACCCTACTAACCAGGCTATCCCAGTATTAAGAAACATTTCTCACCATATAACGATAAAATAACAAAATCGCAATTATGATTTCCCAAATGCAGATTCTAATATATTTGGTTTGGAAAACTATGCTTTTATCATGAAATGCCTTAAGAAATATACGACATTCACAATTATTCCCTAACGCACAGTCTGCCATATTTCACACATTCCCCACCTGAGTGAATTGCAACGATATTTCGTCGCCAAATAAGGGAAAATGGGAAGACTCCATAGTTAGAGCGTCGCTCAATATTCCCTGTTTATTTTACTATCAAACTACCGAAACTTGAAGTATTTTGTACCCTTTTTCGTTCCAGGAAAAGATTATAATATATCAGGGGGGAATTCCCGAACTAGATAATAAAAACCGTCCTTTGCACAAAATTGTCAAATATTCATTGTCACATCTAAAAACCGAAGTTTTTGAAAAAATCCAATTTCTAAATTTTTTTTCCTTCGGATACCTTTAGAAACACTTCTCACAATATAATGATAAAATAACCAAATCGCAATTAGAATTTCTGAAATTCAAATACACATTCTAAAATATTTGGTTTGGAAAACTATGATATCATGAAGTGTCTGAAGAAGTATGGCTTTCACAATTATTCCCTAACGCACACTCTGCCATATTTCATACATACTCCTCCTGAGTGAATTTGAACGATATTTCGCCGCAAAATAAGGGAAAAGAGGAAATCTCGATAGTTAGATCGTCGCTCAATATTCCCAGTTTATTTTGCTATCAAACTATCGAAACTTGAAATATTTTGTTCCCTTTTTCGTTCCAGGAAAAGATTGCAATATGTCAGGTGGGAATTCTCGAACTAGATAATAAAAATCGTTCTTTGCACAAAATTGTCAAATATTCCTTGTCATGCAACGTATATTGCTTGTCGTGGAAGCACTGAATGAAATGTTTTGGAGCACAAAAAATAAATGTTTGAGAACATGTTATCCGTGTATGGTAATTTAAGATATTTTGAAACATGTTTGAATCTCGCATCAACCTTTTTTCTTTTGAAATTGTGGTTCAAAGCAAAATGAACGTCTGTTGTAAAGGATAAATTTATCTTGCAACGAACTAAAGATTCTGAAATCAGTATTTTGAAATATGCTACAAGAATCTTCAAAATATTAATTATCTTTGGTAACTAAAATTAATTTTGTTAGTATAATGCTTGAGATATTTTAACAAAATTTAGTAATCGGAGCTAGTTTAGTTTAGTTTAGTTCTATTAACGTCCAGTTTTGAAGCAACAGTAGGGCTATTTTGGGAGGTACCTCGTCATTTTCAATCACGGTCAGACAACGAGGAAGATGCCTGAGCTGTTCCACCCCCTCTCCATGTCTCACCACACCAGCGGGAGGACATTTGGCCTGAGAGAGATTTGCAAGAGACCCCTTTACACGTCGGTTCTTCGGTGCAATCGAGTCTCGAACCTGAAACCCTCTAAAGATTCTGAACCAAACTAAAGATTCTGAAATCCATATTTTAAAATATACGACAAGAATCTTCAAAATATTAATTAATTATATTACGCAAATAAAATTAATTTCATTAGTTTAATGCTTGAGATAATTTAACCAAAATGTAGTAATTGTAGTTAGTATCAATCCAAAAACAAAAGGTATGAATGAACTTTATCTATGGAATTTATTGAACCTTTAGAATAAATATACATTGCATTTAGAGAGCTACAATTAAAACACAAACGAACTGATCAACATTAGATTTATTATCTCTAAAACCTCAATATTCTGGTAATTTTCGGGTCAAGGGGGGTCAGTTTCTTGACGAAAGTCAAAACCCTCTCAGAAAAAATCCCTAGTTTGAATCCCTGTCTGAGGGTGATCTTTGAAAAAGTCTTCAGGTCTGATTCTTTTTTACTTATGATCCTTAGTTGTAATTGTTTCAATTTTACTAATATTTATTCTAATTGGAGTTAGTTGAGTTATATTGACGTCCCTTTTTGAAGCAACACTAGGGCTATTTTAGGATGGAGCTTGCAATTTTGATCCGCTGTCGGATGACGAGGACTACACCTAAGCTGGCACCCCTCTCCAAACTTCCACACCATACCAACGGGAGGATTTTTGGCCCCAAGGGATTTAACATGCATCATACCCGCTTACACGGCGGTTCTGAGGTGAAATCGGGCATCGAACCTGCAACCCTCTGGTTCCGAAGCTACCACCAGGCCACCGCGTCTCTAACACTGAACGATTAACAAGACTGACTTTTTTCAGCAGCACCAACTAGGGCCAAGAGAACGATTTCGCTACTTCATTCATCACATTCGCTTGCACAACCTCTTTTTAAGGGGGGGGGGTACATTCTCAAAGATAGAACACAGAAGAACAGCCACCATTTACGAAACAGGACACCAAGATTACAAGGTTTAGTTTAGTTTAGTTATATTAACGTCCCATTTTGAAGCACACTAGGGCTATTTTGGGACGGCTATTTGGCCTCGTCCTTTTGAACCGCGGTCAGATGACGAGAACGACACCTAAGCTGGCACCTCCCTTCCAAACTTCCACACCAAAGGGAGGACGTTTCGCCCCGATGGATTTAACATGCACCAGACCCGCTTACATGACGGTTCTGCGGTGGAAGCAGGGCTGGAACCTGTTTCCGAAACCGAGACCTAACAACCAGGCCACCGCGGCTCCTATATAGTAATTGAAAATAGTGTTAATCGAATTTTAGAGTCGAAAGAGATTCAATTTTGTAAAGGATTAATAATAAAAATGTAAATTTTGTCGATAAAAATCGCTGTGAAACAGTTTGAGTACTTCAGTAACATTATTGCTTAGTGCATGGATTTTATTTTCATAAGGATTAGAGGTAAATCAATTTTTTCAAACATAATCATGAATTAAATTTTGCTAATTCAGTTTATTTTCTATGTGATTAACTAGATGCTATTATCTGATCAGCTTATCGTGTATAAGTGTATGTATGCCGTATTTCACTACTCTCACAATCTATAATTCATCAGTTGAGTTCGGAGGCGACGTTATGTCACAATTTAAAATAAATGCAATCAAACGCTTATTAGATGGCATATGAATTCACAATTGTTATATCATGTTCATGATAAACTCAATCATTCTATTTTTCTGGATTTGTGTTATGCAATGCAGATTTCTGAAAACAATTTTCTTAATGTGATAATGCAAAATTTAAATATCATATAACAGAATGTTTTTTCCCTTCCATTTATTCTGAAAGATGATATTGCCTAAAATGAAAAGCCTACTTTCTGTTGGGAAAAAAAACTGAAGTCTTGCTCATTTGTGATGGGAGTTGGCTTCAACTTTTTGGCGAGAAATTTAGTTTTTAATTAATGAAAAATAACCACTCAATTGACCGGAATAAAAAAAGGCCTATGTTATATTCCAGACTATAATCTATCTTTGTGCCAAATTTCATCCAATCCCATTTAGCTGTTCTGGCGTGATGGAGTAACAAACATCCATCAATCCATCCAAACTTTTGCATTTATAATATTAGTATCGATTGCACTACATTTAAAAAGTTAGAGCTGATAGTGAAAAAGTGTTTCAACATTACAAATCGGCATAACAAATATTTACAAATTCAAGAACAAAATAATTTTAAATAATAAGAAGCAAACAAAATAATTTTCTGTTGACTTATACAATTGATGAGTGATATTTCCTTTTCTTAGCTTAGGAAAGTGAATACAGAAAACATATATTTTGTACCATTGTAGCGTATTAATCCTATAATTATCATGTCTACTAAATAATCCATTTACCTTACTGAAAGAGGAAAAAACAATGTATCATTTCATGCATGCCTTGACTTCTAAATTGCATCACAATGCTAAATAATGTCTTTAAAACTCAATGCAAATGAAGGCATGAATGACCAGCAACCGGAAAATACAGCTCATTGTATTTACCTCAAATGCACTAATACAATTCTTTAATTGAAATATCATCATTCAGAATAAATGGAAAGGGGACAAAAAAACACCTTTTGTTGAACAATTCATCCACCAATGAAGAACGCGTTGCCCAATGCGAAGAGTGGGCAGCGGGATGTATAAATATTCAGCGCGGTTCCTGTCATTGGGGCTGTAATCTTCGCTCAAAGCAGGGGGAGGAGCCCTGTCCCTGGTAGGTATTTAATTGAGTGCACCATTGAGTCTGTGATTACATATGCACCGTGGCAATGGTGCACAACTTCCTGGAACTGGGGAAAAGGGGACGTCTACGTGTGTCAGGGACTCTATTTGGAGATGAAACTTTCGGGATACTTTGGACTTCATTCGCTATGGACTAATGTGAAACTGAATTTAATACATTCGCATTAAGGTATCCGACTACATTAAAAACACTGGTTATCGACCACATTGGAAAATTATTTTTAATTGTTTCTTGTAGTTCAGATTTTCCTATTTCCTAAAGGGTTTATCATTTATAGGAAAAGAAAGGACTGACAATAATTCAGGTTGACATGTTTTTAGCCTAAAATTTGTCTTTAATTTCAATTTTCTCAAAACTTTAATTTTCATTAAAAAAATTTCCATCGATATCTCAAAAAATAATAGAAGTATTTACAAAAAAAAAAATTCAGTGTGTGTTTTAAATAATATAGGCAATGAAATGTTTTATTGTTCGTGAAATAATTTTTCATTTATAAGTGTTTTTAGAAAAATCAAGTTTTAATTTATGGAAAAAATACACATTTACGTATATTTGTACCTATAACTTCTTCGCATCTCAAAGAGTTTCTTAGATGTTGGTTCATTTCATCCATGAATATATTATTTAACTTGTGTACAAAGAAAAATAGGATTGCTGCATTGAAAATTTTTGTTGAGTGTTAACGGTTTTGGTTAAATTTCATTAAAATTTATTTCAATTTTTCCTATTTCTCAAAATATATATTTTAGAATAATTGTGTTGTATTTATAGTATTTTGTATTATAATTGATTATACATCTAAAAACTTTAGTTTAAAATAGTTTTTTAAAAGTCCACCCAATTTGAGTTTTTTTTTCAATCTGATGGCAACATATTTATAAAAGATATTTTTCACTCTTTCACTCGTAACATACTCTTGCAGGTTGAATGTTATTGTTTTGTCCGAAATATATTGTTGAAAAATATAGTTAAAATATTTCTTAAAAAAATTCTTTACAAATAGAAGCTTAAGTTATATGTTAAAATACTGATACCATTAGAACGCTAATTTTTTTCTTTGATTTGATGTCAAAATCATGTTTGTGCGATAGTATTTTCGGAATTATAGTGGAAAACGTCAAAATTTCGCTTAATGTTTAATTAATTCAAATTCTAAATAAAAATTCGAAAAAAGGGCTCCGAGGTGCACATTCCCTTCCCCCAAAGTACCAAATTTGGCAGCTGTAGGTCCAACGGTCTACCCTGTAGAGCGCCAACATACACACACACATACACATGGAGCTTTATTATAAGTATATAGATATAGATGATTACATATGCTCCGCGGCATTGGTGCACAACTTCCTGGAACTCTCGAAAAGAGGACGTCTACGTGTGGCAGTGCCTCTATTTGGAGATGAAACTTTCACTACAGGATACTTTTGACTTCATTCTCTATGAATTAATATAAAACTGAATTCTATACATTCGGATTAAGGTATCCGACTACGTTAAAAAACTGGTTATCGATTACATTAGGGAATTTTTTTAATTGTTATTTCTTGTAGTTTCCAAAACAGTTTTTGTTTTCTAAGAAAAGAAAGACCTGACCTATCATTCAAGGGAACTTTAAGAAAAACCTATTTTTCAACTAAAATTTGTCTTTCATTTCAATTTTCTTGAAACTTTAATTTTCATAAAAATTCTTCACCGTTAATATGATTTCAAAAAAACTAATAGAGGAACTTACAATAATGGCAAAGAAAAATTACAAATAAATCAGATACCTTTAAAATAAATTATTCATCTTAAAAGGTAAGTATATACCCGAAAAAACATTCAAATTTGGAGGACAGATTTCAAAATATCATTTGTGAACCATTTCCAAATAGAATTATATCTTTGCACATTATCAGTGAGATTGCGATAGAATGATTCAATTTCATATAGAATATACCATCGAATATAATTTTTTTTTAAATTTTGCCAGTGAATTATTTGCTACTGGAATTTTCATAGTTATATATTCCTTTCTTTCATTATTATTTTTTAATTTTTATTATTGAATTGATGTGTTTTTGAACTACATTTTGAAATAGGTTTCAAGATGAAGACTTCTGTAAAATTCCAGCTAAAAATGTTTAGGTTACAAAAATATATAATAAAACAAGAGAATTAAAAAACGAAAGAGTCATATTTTTTTCTTAAATTTTTTAATACTAATTTTTAATTATATTCCTCGATGAAGCGATATTTAAAGATTTATAATCTGATTCTTGGATGAAATTTAATTCTTGCTTAAGCAACATTTAAATAAATTAATTTCCCTTTTATTTCAAGATCGATTAATTTACTAAAAAAATGAAGCAATATGCAATATGACTTAATAACAATCGCAAGATATTTTTATTAATAGAGATTATAGAGATAGAGTTTGTTGATGAAAATAAGCAATAACACGCACATTAAAATTGCGACTGCAATTCTTCTTACATACAGCCGACCACACCGCCACCACCGAACGCAACAGTATCGACAGTTTTTGCGACTGCACTGAAATAAACTTGAACAATTTTTTCGGAATAATGAATATTCAACCTTTAGAATAGAATTATGTTTTAAACTAAAATATGTCGATTTTCATCAGAATTTATTCTTTTAAATATTTTTTTAATCTATGGAATCAAAATTGTAATTGTTTTATATTAAGAATCAGAAATATATAATTTTAAGCTAAGCTAAACATTTAAACAATTCTTGATAACCTGTTGAAATTTGTGACTATGTGTCATAAACGACTCCTGTCACATTCTGAAAGTTCATATTAGCATAGTGTATAAACATTTAGTCATATTAAGGGTATTTTCATTTGATTTATTACACCTTATGGATTTATATTCTGAAAGGACATATTATATCAAAAAGCCACAAAATTGTCACTTCCTGTTTATTTCCCTTGTTTCTTTCTTATATTAAAGATTGTATTAATTACGAACCTGCTAAATGTTTATTGTAAATAAACTCTCAATTATTAATCATCCTAGAAAAAATAAATTTAATTTTTTTTACAAATCCGTATAATACAATTTACTGAAATTGTATTATACGAATGAGGGAAACGAACTATATATTCATTTTAAAGGACACATTTAATGTATTTTGACTTATGAATGCGTCTAGAATTGTTAGAAAGTTTTAGAGAGTACTATCTAATTTCCACGTCTATCCATTGCACCATTTGAATGCAGAAATATACATTCCTAATCTAGAAAACTAATAGTTATGCTGAACATTAACGATAAAAATAACTTGAATCTGCTTAATGCTTATTTGAAAATTACGAACCTGCTAAATGCTTAATTGAAATAAACTCTTAATTATTAAACATACCAGAAAAAAATAAATTTGATTTCTTTACAGATCTGTATAATGCAACTTCAGATACAATTTACTGAAACCAACTATATATTCATTTTAAAGGACACATTTAATGTATTTTGACATATGAATGCGTCTAGAATTGTTAGAAAGTTTTTGAGAGTACTATCTAATTTCCACGTCTATACATTGCCCATTTGAATGCAGAATTATCCTTTCCTAATCTAGAAAACTAAAAGCTATGCTGAGCATTAACGATAAAAATAACCTAAACCTACTAAATGCTTACTTGAAAATAAATTATTAATCATCTTAGAAAAAATAAATTTGATTTCTTTACAGGTGCGTATAATACTATTTACTGAAACCAATTATACATTAATTTTAAAGGACACATTTAATGTATTTTAACATATGAATGCGTCTAGAATTGTTGGAAGGTTTTAGAGAGTATTATCTAATTTCCACGTCTATCCTCTGCTCCATTTGAATGCAGAAATACCCATTCCTAATCTAGAAAAGTTATAACTATACCGAACATTAGCGATAAAAATAACCTGAACCTGCTAAATGCTTTTTTGAAAATTACGAACCTGCTAAAAGCTTATTTGAAATAAACTCTTAATTATTAATCATCCCAGAAAAAATAAATTTGATTTCTCTATAGATCCGTATGATACAATTTACTGAAATTGCATTGACTGAAACCTACAATATATTCCTTTTAGAGGACACATTTAATATATTTTGACACATAAATGCGTCTAGAATTGTAGAATTGTTGGAAAGTTTTAGAGAGTACTATCTAATTTCCACGTCTATCCACTGCCCCATTTGAATGCTGAAATAGCCATTCCTAATCTAGAAAACTAATAGCTATGCCGAGCATTAACGATAAAAATAACCTTCAATTCCACTTAAACCCTCGCCAATTGCTAACCGTGCCGGCTCAAGTTAAAGTCCTCCCAGTATTATCTGCTAAGAGAAATTTCAGAGAAACCGTCAGGAAAACTCTCAATTTGGCGCCAGACCCTTCAGTCGAAACTGCATTTATATACGAAGATTCAGACCATCCTGTAATTAAAGTTAAACCGAAAATCCTCCACTCTCTATACCACATTTGGACTGAAAGGTACGCCCAGAGCTAAGCCTTATTCGCCATTCCTTTGCATAATGCTTTAAAGGGGGGAGGTAAGGCAAAGCTCCAATGGACTGCGGAGTATTTATTAACAAAGTTTTAATAAGGGTAAATTGCATTGAAATTGCTCTCTAATTGTTACATGTGCCCGGAATGTGAGGGTCAGCATTGTTAGTAGCGACTTTTGGGATTAAAACTTTAATTCCGTCTTCATCACGTCTGAAGTTAATTTGCGAAGAAATTGTGACAGTGATTAGTTTTGTCTGCTGAAAACTATTCTTGAAATTTTTAGCTTATTTTAAATGAGTGGAAATCATGATCGAATTCCTCGTTTGATCCAGAGATTATATACATAGTGCTCATGATTAAAATCATATTTACTTTCGAATATTAGTTGCTCTTATAAGAAATCAAATTATATAATACATTATATAAAAAT
>JAPMOQ010042969.1:2655910-2670850 GCA_026543055.1 Argiope trifasciata
AGAACGATATATGGCTTCTTAAAGGTAACTTCACGGGAATCTTCCCTCTACTCATTTGAAATAACGTCAAAACAATACAATTAGGTTGAAATAATAAGTTTTAGATGTTAGTAAAACTGTTACATAAGACTAGAAGCACTCTTGCATGCAATAATCAAGATACTCGGAATGGCAGGCAGTTCTTAGAACTAATGTCCGGCAGCGTATGATATGCAATCTCGATGGGGAGTGTTACTGACGTTTTGGTATAGCTTTTGATATTACCACATAAGTATAAACATACGTGTTAGCTAATTTATCAAATACCTTTTTACAGTCATTTTGGTGTTGAAGGTTCTACTACTAATGTTCTGCGATGTATGATATGCATTCTCGATGGTGATTGTTACTTAGGTTTTGATATAGCTTTCGATATTAGCACATATCGCCCATAAGCATACATGTTAGCTAATTTGTCAAATACCTTTTTACAGTCATTTGCGTGTTGAAGGTTATGCTGGAGTCCTAATGTCCGGCAGCGTATGATATGCAATCTCGATGGTGAGTGTTACTGACGTTTTGGTATAGCTTTTGATATTACCACATATTAAGTATAAACATATGTGTTAGCTAATTTATCAAATACCTTTTTACAGTCATTTTGGTGTTGAAGGTTCTTCTACTAATGCTCTGCGATGTATGATATGCATTCTCGATAGTGATTGTTACTTAGGTTTTGATATAGCTTTCGATATTAGCACATATCGCGCATAAGCATACATGTTAGCTAATTTATCAAATACCTTTTTACAGTCATTTTCGTGTTGAAGGTTATGCTGGAACCCTTCTACTTGAAATTCTTATTAGTTAGTTAGTTAGTTTAATTTAGTTATATTAACGTCCCTTTGTAAAGTAACACTAGTTCTATTTTGGGACGGACCTCTTAATTTTGAAAATTGTCATCAATAAAAACGGTACATAGTTTTTTTTATTTTCAAAATACTCTAGCCAACTTATTAACGTGAACAAAGCACTTCTTAGAGAACCCGTTTTATATTTCCCATTTTCATACTGTGAGTAAGACTTATATAAAATTATTATTAATGAACAGGGTATTTTTGAAATTGAAATAAAATGAATAAAAGAATTCTTTAGGACCATACAACTCATTGATTCATGGTGAAAAGGTCTGGGTTTCAGAACCAGAGGGCTTCAGGTTTGAGATCCGAGTCTACCGAAAGACCATCGTAAAGGCAAGTCTGGTGTACGTTAAATCAGTCTTGGTCAAATGCCACCCCCCCCCCTACCTAGTGTGACGTGGATGTTTGATTAGATGGTGTTAGATCAAAAGTCAACCTATTTACATGAACGTGGGTCAAAATAATGTGGTCAGTCCCAAAATAGAACTACTATTGCTTTGAAATGGGACATTAATATAAATAAACGAGTCTCATTGATTAATCCAATGCCCTTTTACGGTCATTTTGGTGTTGAATTTTATATTGGAAAGCGCCTACTTAAAACTGTTATCAGTAAAAATTGTACTACTTTTTTAATTCCAAAATGCCATAGCCCACTTATTAACACAAACAAGGCATTTCTTAGAATACCCGTTTTTATCTTACCCATTTTCATGCTGTGAACAAAACTTATATAAAATTTTTATTAACAACCAAGGTGTTTCTGAATTTCGTGTATGAACTTAGAAGGGATGTAGAAGACATTAGTAGGAATCAGAATCGCATAAGAAAGCAATGACCCAAACGTCGTCCTCAAATGATAAAGAAAGGCAAAGCAAGGATACAATACAAAAAAATTTTTAAGCGCTTTATTGAACAAATTTTTTGCAATTAGAAATGGTTAAAATTTCATCCATCGGCATTCATGCATAGTTAACACATATATTACATGGATTGGATATTATGTTCAAAAACATCGAACGATTGAGAATTGTAGAAATAAGGATGGCTGATTCTAGCTCCAAAGTCTCTTTCAGAATCTATTAGTTTTTCGTAGACAATAGTCTTCAAGACACTCCACAAATAAAAAGTAATAGGGTATAAATTAAGTAACCTTGGACCTATGTATCCCAAATTATTCCAAATTGCTTGAAAATCCACATACCTTTGAAAATAGTCTCGTACAAATAGTCACGTAAGGAAATTCCATAAAGAGATGGACCCAAATTTGAAGTCGAACTTGTTCAATACAATCGATTTCTGTCCATAAAATAACATCAAAGTGTTGCTATATGAGACTGATCTGCTTGTAATATACACTGGTAATTACAATTATCAACATATGTTACAATCAATGTACAGTATCAATGCAATATACACTGGTAATTACAATTATCAATGTATATTACAAGCAATGTACAGTATCAATGTAATATACACTGGTAATTACAATTATCAACGTATATTACAAGCAATGTACAGTATTAATGTAATATACACTGGTAATTACAATTATCAATGTATGTTACAAGCAGTCTGTGATATACACTGGTAATTACAATTATTAATGTATATTACAAGCAGATTGTATTGTAATATGCACTGGTGCAAGGAATTCGGTCCTCATCATTCAAAATATCTTCTTTTAATTATGTTATTCGTGTTGAAAGCAATGAGAGAACATTTAGCGTTTTGTTTGGCCTGGTTGTAAATATTTCCCAATAAAGCAATGGGAGATATTTTCAAGAATTACTTTAGAATTTTGCAAGTTGTAAAGGTCAAAGGTTTTGCTTATACAGTTTCAGGCAAATAAACGGTAATTTTAAAATATTATAATAATTAAAGTGTGAAATTACTTATGGCAAGAAAATCAGATTTTTCTAAGCTCCTTTTCTTTGATCAGTTTTTCAAAATAAAAGAATCACATATTTCATTCAAATATTATTTCAGAATTCAAATAAAATATCTGTTTAATTCTCATACAATCAAATGCGCAATTCATAAGTATATAGTACTAGCTGGTACCGGGCGCGTTGTTACCGCAGGATAAATGAGCTTGGAAATATCGTTTGAAATTTAAAACAACTGTCTTGCTTTATAAGGATTGATACAAAGAATAATATTTATTTCCATATTGTAAATAAATTTCATCATTAAAATTGAGTGGTCACAATCGGATGAGCGGTACGGCAGCGCCTAAGAGACATACGGACAAACATTCATTTTTATTTATACAGATTATTAATTTCAATTGAGTTTGTAGAATATGAGCAGCTTTCAAATAAAGTTGTATTCTTTCAAGAGCTTTCGTGTCCCATGGTTTGTTAGTATACAAATCCGTGTTATCCTGAATTAATAACTGAAGTTATAATTTGTTTTTTCTTGTAAAAGTTGTTTAGATAAAAAATTCAAATTTCTGTACCGCAATTCACATTTAACATGGTAGCATGAATTGATTCCAATGTAGTTTTACGAATTTTTATCTTTGAAATATAGAAGATCAATTCCCTTTTTTTTTTAAATTTATTAATGCTAGAAATATTTAAAAAATAAAAAAAAACATTAAGGAATTTAATGAGGGAATTCTAAAACGAATTTTTTAAATATCGAGGATATATTCATAATTTTTTTCATAGATTCAGGAAGTATTTAGATTTAAAAAAAAGAATAGGAAGAAAAACAGTAAGCAATTGAATGATGGAATTTCAAAACGATTATTTTTTCAAAAAAAAATATCGAGCATAAATTTATTGTCTTTGTATTTACTGACATTGGACATATTTTATTTTTGAAAAAAGAAAAGGAAAGGAAAAAAAAAGTAAGAATTCAAATTTCTGTAGCGCAATTCACATTTAACATGGTAGCATGAATAGATTCCATTGTAGTTTTTAGAATTTTTATCTTTAAAATATCGAGGAAAAATTCAGTCTTTTTTAATTCATTGATACAAGAAATATTTAAGAAATAAACAAAGCATTAAGAAAATTAATGATAAAATTCCAAAACGAATTTTTTAAATATCGAGGATATATTCATATTTTTTTTGCAATGATTCATTAAGTATTTCATTAAAAAAAAAGAGAAAATGAAGAAACACAGTAAGCAATTGAATGATGGAATTCCAAAACGATTTTTTTAAATATCGAGGATATATTCAATATTTTTTGTAATGATTCATCAAGTATTTCATTTTTAAAAAAAGGAAGAAAAACAGTAAGCAATTGAATGATGGAATTTCAAAAAAATATCGAAGATAAATTTATTGTATTTTTATTTATTGACACTGGACATATTTTATTTAAGAGAAGAAAAGGAATAAAAGAAATAAAAATTGTAAGCAATTAAATAACGGAATTTCAAAAATATTTATTAGCTAATTTTTTTCTTATAGTTTTGAAATTTTATCATAGTTTCAAAATAAATATACACATCCCTGTAAACCACCTTTATTCTTCAAATGTTTTACTACTTAATTAAAATGGTTAAATAAGAGCAAACGATGGAATGATAAATCTACAAAGCGCGTGCCTGTTAAATAAATTTGAAATTCCGATAACACCTGCTGATTACATGCTTTCCAAACCATTAGAAAACCATTAGAAAAATAGTTTTTCCGAAAGAGGAAGAGAGAGAAAAAATTTTGCGCAATACTTTGTAGAAATAGAAACATAGCGCAATGGATAAAAATAAACAAATATATCACCTGTCCTTTTTCTAACCAAGTAAGTTTCAAGTGATGAAAAGTAAATAAATAAAATAGTAAAACGTTCTGCTGTGGCATATGAAATTCTTCTGTTATATTTTTCCTTTCTAAAAATTGAGTTGAATTCTTTCTTTCCTTCGCTTCCAGCTACAGAGGCCAAAAAATTCGCGAAATGATCTTGAAGAAACCAACAAATTTTCTTGAGTGCTCGATTTGTAAATAAATATGCCGAATTTCGTCTATGAATATCATTTCTTTAAAAAAAATACTTTCTTTTTCTTGTCTAAGAGTTTAGAATTTACAAACGTTTTAAGTCTATAAGATTTAATTATAGCTTCTTGAAGTTATTTTATATTTAAAAAAAAGACTCAACTTTCAAGTGTTATTTTTAAACCTTATTAAGATTTCATAATTAAAAGAATTACACACACACACATACATATATATATATATATATATATATATATATATATATATATATATATGTGTGTGTGTGTGGATATAGAGAGATAGATATAGATATATTCAAACTAAATTGAATACATGTTTGTGAATCATAAACAGCTATTTCTTCTAACATTTATGATATCTTGAAGGCTCTTAATGATACTGAACAACTTTTAATAGGTACAACTTTTTGGATAGGATGCATTTTCCATCATTGCAGGGGGATAACTGATCCCAACACCATTTCTGTACCTATTAGCTACCCCCTAGAGTTATTCTTACGTCTTATTAGGATTCCAGGATAAAATACTTATATATATGGAATAATATATCTATATAAATATGAATATACAAGAGGAATTAAATAATGGCTTGTTTGTGGATCATAAACAACTACTCCAATTCGTCTGGAGGCACATGAAAATATTGAAGGAACAAAAGGCCGCAACTTCCCGTCATTCATTGGTAGAGGGTAGTTGAACCTATTCCTTGTCTGTACCCATTAGGTTGACAAGAACCAACCATAATACTCGAAGCTTCTCTTTTCATGTCTAAGATATCTGAGATGGGATGATTTGCTCGTGAAAACTGCAGATTGATAGTATTCCCAACAATTATAAAAAAATGAGATAAAAAAAGAAACACTACTGAGTTTTCAATAATCTTGAGTAATTAAGAAAGTCTTTTTTATTCATTCCTATAATGTATAAATATTTTAGAAAAAAGTACTGAAATTCTTAAATACGTCTAAGCGGAACAGCACAGTCCACCTTGATTTATCTCTACAATTTGTTTATCTGTTTTAATTTTAATATAAATAATAAATTTGCAGATTCTTCTCATTTTTGTTTCAGAACTTTGCAAACACTTCTACCCTAATGTAATTCAAATATTGGCATTCTATTTGTCTCCTCTTGTTTTTTCGATCTTTCCTGAAGCTCTAAAATTAGATTCGCTAACTTTATTTTTTAATTAATTTGCTGCAATATTCACATCAACAATGCAATTCCTACTTGAAGCAATTTTTTCATATATCGTTTAATTTTTTGTATTACTTTTTATTAAATGCTCAAATCAGAAAGAATTTTTTTAGAAAAAAAAAACTAACATATCTTGGGATTATTTTTAAATTAATTTTTCAACATTATATTGGAAAAGAATAATACAGCAAAAAGACATGATATTCAATTTAGAATGTAAGAGCATTTATTTTATGTAAGTCAAAAGAATATTTTTTAAAGCTTTAATTCTGAATTAGAATCTATTTTCGTAAATTGTTTAAATGAAGGGAAATAGAAATTACGATGAACTACAGAAAGAAAATATTTTTATATAATTCCATGTAAAAGCACTTATCGTAATATGATTAAAAGTCTTGGAGAAATAGAAAATAGAATAACATCTGCAATAATTTCCTTGAGTAACGAAATTTCGCATTGCAATTTTTTTCACTAACTTTTGACGATCTGCAGCTTTAATAGTAAATGAAATTGTTCCCCGACTCAAAACAATTTTTAAGGGTAAAAGATAGAAATTTCAGTATTTCATATAAGATCTTATTTTGAAATGCTTTAAACCTATTTTTGTGTTTCTATTTCCAGATACCATCTTTTCTTCTAATAACAAATAAAAAATTTCTATAACTCTTCACAATTTTAGATTATGAAAGATTGTTTCATGATAGCTTCTTTCATAATTAACTTTCTTTCATAAAAAAGTATAAAACGGTTAAAGGTATAAAAAATAATATTGCAATGCTTTAGAAGATTTCTTTTATCAGCCAAAATTATAATACACACAATAAAGTTCATTACATAATAAAGTTTTATTCCTTATAAAAGTGTATATTCATATTTCTTTCCAATCATCTTTAAAGTAATAATAAAATGTAACAAATGTGCAAAAAAATCCTATTTATAAAAGAGATGAATATATGCGTTTTACGGTATAAAGATTAGACAGTTTGATCTAGAAATTGCAATTTTTTTTAAATAATAATAGAACCTTAGAAAGTGGGACCATGTAACTCTGAAACATATTTTTAAAAAATTTTAATTAGAATTCTTATGAATTAAAATTATGTCAGAATGCTATACCTTCCAGCTATAGCTTTAGAAAATATTTATGTTCAAAAATGATTCTTATACCATTTTGAACTCCAAACATTATTTTTAGTCTAGATTTATTTAACCTTAAATACACTTTTAAATACATTTCATAACATTTCTTTTGTTGTGAATAGAATCAACATCATTTTATTTGATAAATAAAATACTTAAAAGCAATTTTGAAATGGAAATATTTTTTGAAAAGGGATATTTTTTAAACATAGATCTTGGTATCCAATCAGTAGAGAACATCTTAATTGCTTGAATTATTTTATTAAAGCCGCTTTTTGAAACTACAAAAATAGTTTTTAATTGACATTCCAATTTAAAGATGAAAATAATCAATAAAGTACCAATTCTGAATTAGTATTTCACTCTCAAAAATTATCTGTTTGTGATTCTTGGGTACTATCATTTATAATCTTTCAAAATATTGTTATTCTATATTTGATATTCAATGAAAACATAATTTAACAACTTCTTTATGAATTTTAAATTAAAGTACTTTAATAGCTAAATAATAGAATGATAAATAAATACAAAGAAGGCCACCAAATCTTAAACCCAAAAACTTGATTCATTTTGTCACTTTTTACTTGGTTAAAAAATTTTCATCTACTGTAAGATGTTACGAATTTACAAGCACAACCAATCTGAATTAGTCTATGTTAATTATTTAAATGTAATTTTAAAATAACGCTTTTTTTCTTATCATAAGAAGCAATCCCGCAAACTATCTGAAACGCTCAGATTAATGTTATTAAAATACAGAGCGGACATCTGACCACAGAAAGCGATTAATTTTCTTTTGAAATTTATTTTTCTTTAATACTTAATGGGCCATAGTAAAAAAATAAATTGCATACCAATAATAAAATTGTTATATTTAAGTGTTGATTTAAAGCATCCTTTTTGCGCACTATTGCCCATTCAAAAAATTGTTACAAAGCTATGAATACAAATAAAATGCAAACAGTAAGAGAATAAATTGTTTTAAATAAAGAATCATTTATGCGAATCTAAGGTATTTAAATGCCAAATAATAATGAATTAAATCCAAATAATAATTAACCCAAAATAATAATAAATCAATTCTAAATAATAATCAATCAAAAATAATAAGGAGTTAAATCGAAATAATAATGAACCCCAAAAAATAATCAATAACAACCAATCAAAAATAAGTAAAATCAAATAACTTCAAAATCAATTGAATTAAGTCGAAACTTTTTGAATAATTAAAATAATACAAATTAGAATGAACAATAAAATAATATCCAAAAATAAATTTAAACTAAATGTGTTTTTGAAGCGCATACTTTAATTTTAAAAAGAAACACATATAATATTAGTAATAAAATTTTGCGAATAAATATAAAATTACGTCTCAATTATAATTATTCAAATATAAATATTGAAATATAAATTTAAACTAAATGTGTTTTTGAAGCGCATACTTTATTAAAAAAAATCATACATATAATCTTAGTGATAAGATTTTGCAAATAAATATAAAATTCCGTCTCAATTCTACCCAAAGAGCGGTTCCCTCTTTCCAAAATGAAGTGAAATACAAAATATTCTCTCTCTTTTCGAATTTCCCATCTGCTTAGCAATTAGATTTAACACGTAACTTTTTAAAACGCCTCTCCCAACTGTATCTTTTGTAAAGCACATAAGCTAAACAAACACACAGAAAAGTTAGTTGTAAAAAAAAAGTTCTATTTTTTTGTCAGTTAGTATTTATAGCAACTTTTTATTATTTTATTTATTTGAAACCTGAAAAAATACGGGGATGAGGGGAATGAAAAAGTTAATGAGAAATTGAAAAAATAAAAAATAAAAACTTTTCGTTGTCTAGTATGCCTTCTACCGGAGCTGGATCTGTCAATAAGAAGAGAAGCACAAAATGAAAAAAGAAAAAGTTCGGATGATTTCTAAGATTATCAGTTTTCTTTCTTTTTTTCATCCCGTGAGTTTTCTTCATTTACCCGTGAGTAAGAATTGAGTGGCAATGCGATAATCCCGAGTTGTGGTACGCTTAAGTCACTCGGGAAATTTGCGTACCCAAACGTGAAATGAAGAGTTTAAAACTTTCACAATTCAGTTAAACTCGTTTGTTTGTTGCCGGATGCTTATTTCTTTGTTTGATTAAAGAAATAAAGAAGAATAGAATCCGTGAATCTAAGCGAATTTTAAACTTTCAAGAAATATTGAATTAGAAAAGCAAACCAAAAAGTGGGCAGGATATCAGAAGATATTGTGTTACAAAATAAGATCAAATATTTTAAGACAATTCATAAAATACTCATTGTTTTTTAAAAGATGCTCTTAAATTCATAATCGCTCTCTATCTCTTTCATTCTCTCTATATTGCAACGAAACTTTAATTTTGCTTTCCCCCACTAAGATCATCAGAATCGTAAGAAAGAATCATTTTCAGTAATCTGTATTAACGGTTGCCAGATGTCACATCAATATTCCCAGAGCTTGGTGACAAATTTGGCGACCTTTTAGTGACTTCGCGAAGAATTAGGCGATCATTTGATGACTTGGTGACAAATTTGGCAACTTTGGTGGCAAAATGGATATAACCCGAAATTTCGAGAATTTTCCGGATCCATCCATTAGGAACCGAAATACGCTCAAATGCTCCTGATTGGTCTAGAATCTTCTAGCCCATCCTCCCGGAAACTATAAAAGGCCTGCATTCTCAAGCTGGATATTCAATTGTAAAATCCTGGCGAGTTAGTTTAGTTTAGATTTATTAAAGTCCCGGTTAAAGCAACACGAGGTCTATTTTGGGACGGACCTCGTCATTTTGAACCAAGATCAGATGACGAGGACGACACCTGAACTGTCACCTCCCTCTCCACACCACACCACGCCAGCGGGAGGACGTTTGGCCTGACAGATTTAACGTGCAAAAGACTCCCTCACACGATGGTTCTTCGGTGGATTTGAGTCTCGAACCTAAAACCCTCCGGTTCCGAAGCCGAGACCTTACCACCAGGCCACCACGGCCCCTAAAATCCTGGCGAGTAGTCCTCAAATGAGAGATGGTGAATAGTAGTCGGAAGTCGCCGAGAGTATACCGAAGCAATGGAGGAGTGCTGAATTGCCGTGTGTCGTCACCTGTCGTCAACGTGCCTTGTGTCGTCGTTATGAAAGGAGCAGTCCTGAACTGATAAGTAGGTGCGAATTGAAGTAGTGAGTCGACAACGAAAATGAGAAGAGACAGCAAAAGTTTCAGCCGTTTGGAAAGACCGTAAAGTAAAACTCCGAGGGTCACCCTCCTGCTGGATCCTTTGTGTGCTGTGGAAGTTGCCACTTGTGAACTATTCGTGATATTGTGGGTTACTGTCTGCTGTACAGTGCTGTCATGTGCGTTTGTCTTCACTTTATATATTTGTCGTCTATAAAAATTTGTTGTCTTTATGCTGTCCTGTCTTCATCTAAATAAACGTTGTTGTAGTTGTTGTTTTTCTATTGAAGGACTGCTGATTGTGTTTATTTGACGCCATATGCTCCCACTACACAAGCGAATCCGACGGAAATAAAATCCGTAATACCATAAATACATACAGATACTATATATGTTATGATAAATATGATTAATCCAAAAATTATGTGGAGCTATCATTGATTATTAATAAAGATGGCAAATCATTCATTACTTATTAATTTTCTAGTTAGTATAAAAGTCAGATAGTATCTCCATGCTTGTGATTAAGTATGACTAGTAAATAGCTGTTGAATATGCATAACTATTGATAGTTATTTATAATCACTGTTTTAGAATATTGCAATGAAAGCAATTATGGTCATTGTTTATTATACATAATCACCAATTTATTGTATCTACTGGAACATTTATATATTCTAAAGTTTCTCAAAATTATACTTGAATTTATTTGCCCAAAATCTAAGTAATTACATTAAAAATCATTTCCATTACACATCATTTTAAAGGATTTACCATTTTTGTATATAGAAGAGTTGACAGTGATCTTGATGCATGCAAATATATTGAAATTATACATAAAAGTTTGCGCAATTTAATATAATTAATTGCCCTGAAAATCAAAATATCTATGATAAATTTTTTTATTACTTGGAGAAAATTTTTAGAGGATTGAATTATTTCTAAAGATATAATTCGAGGGAAGTTTAATTTTTAAAGGAATAAAAATATTTACAAAATAAATGATGCTACAAGCGAAGTTCTGTCCAAAAGTTTTTTTAAAAAAATATGCAAGATATTTTTTTAAGATATGCTGGGTTGATGGAAAATATTAACTGGATTATAAAATTTAAAATTTTATTCAAAGAATAATTTTTTGCTATGCAATGTTTAGTGTTTGAACTTTAATTAATGATGATTATTCTAAAACACAGCTCAAACTAATATTTGTAAAAAATATTAAAAATCGTGACATTATTCAAAATTTAGCTGACAGACCCAAAAAAATAAATTTTTGACCAAATCTATTAATTTATACGACAAAATTTTTAAACTTCCTACTTATGAAATATTTATTATTTTATATTCCCATTTTTATGGCAATATTTTAAAACATTATTAGTTAAATAGCTAATAACTAATGATGAATAGATTTTAAAAATCTGTTTCACAAAAAAAATTAAAAATTAAACTATATTTTAAGAAAAAAAATTAAAAAGGGGAGATCGAATTTTTTAAAAAAATAACCTGCTTATTTAAAAAATAAATTGCCATTTTTCTTTAAAAAAAAGTTTTTTATGGATATTTTACAAAGGATTGAAATTTTATGACAATACATAAATGTCAATAGTAGAATTTTCATACTTTTTAGTAATAATTATTTAAAACGAATTAACTCTTAACAATGATTTGAAGGAATATCGGAACAGTCAAATAAAGAATAAGAAGTCTTTAAAAAATAGTTTTTTTTCTTTTGTTATCTGCTTCACAAAAAAAAAAAAAAAATCAAAAATGAAACTATATTTTAAGAAAAAAATTAAAAAGGGGAGATCGAATTTTTTTTTTAAATAACCTGCTTATTTAAAAAATAAATTGGCATTTTTTCTTTAAACAAATTTTACGGATATTTTACAAAGAATAAAAAATTTATGACAACACATAAATGTCAATAGTAGAATTTACATATTTTTTAGTAATAATTAATTAAAACGAACTAACTCTTAACAGTGATATGGTTATCGAAAAAGCTATATAAAGACGGAAAAGCTATATAAAGAATAAATAGGTTTTAAAAAATAGCTTTTTACTTCGTGCAGTGATAAGAAAAAGCGATAAAAAAGGAATAAAGAATTCTTATTATTTTATATTCTGGAATTTCTCATCTGGATACATAAATTAAATCCACGAATTTCTCACTATCTCTGTTTAGAAACCATATAGTTTTAAAAACAAAAAAAGGAATTTACTTAACAATTAAGAATATTTACGTAATTGTTTTGCTAAATCACCATTTAAAATGAGTCGAAATAATATCAGCTTACCTCAAATTTGTATTGTTATATATTTAATTTATTTTTTCATTTTTTTTAGCTTTTTTTCCTAGAATGAAAAAAGGAGAGAGATAACATTTCCAAATAAAATATAAAAGCTAAGAAATTCCTTGAAAAGAATATTCTTCCATATAAAAAAAAAGAATCAGAAAGAAATTATATTTTTTGATGCTCTATTACACCATATTAAATAAAATATTTTTCTTTAATTTTGGTCGATATTTCTTACTTTTCTGGCTTTTCGAATATTTATTCATTTTTAGAGAAGTTAATGACGTCTCTAAATTCTTATTAGAAGTTATTTTCTTTCTATATTTTTCATGAGAAGTTATTTATAAAAAAGTATTACACGGTCATTTATTTATATAAATAAGCGCTTTTTTCATCTGCTTATGTAAAAAATGTTTTATAAAAATCCTTTTTAACAACAAAAATTAAAAATATTACTTTTATTTTTTCATACTTTTACTAAACGATATAAAAAAATTTGATTTTAGTGACAATAGAATTAAGAGTTGAAGACTTTTTGATTTTTTTTAAATTGTGAGAAGAAATTCAATATTAAATTATGAAATACATTTTATGCTTAAATGTATATTCATTTATATTTAAGCTAGGAAAAAATATTACAATTTTTTTCTATCATCTTTATATACTTTCCAAATTAAGTTCTTAAATATATTGAACTTTTTTTTCTCTTTACAGCATTATTAAGGAGAATTTTCTAAATTATTAAAAAATTTTAATAAAAAAAAGAGTTCACAATTTAATAATTTCTTTGCAATATTTAATTTCTATGAATTCGAAATTTATTGTGACAAGCTAATTTGTTGAAAGAAAATCAGTTTTTGAATCATAATTTTAAATTTTGGAATTTTGAACATATTTTAGTTTAAAAATAAAACTGCCTTAAAATTTTTGCAATCAAAAAATGTTGAGCTGCTTTTTGAATTTAATTTAATTATTTTTAGTTCAGCTAAAACAAAGTAAATTAATTTTTCCTGAATAAATCGATAACAATCCATAGCTGGTGGATTTTAAACATTGCAAAATTCGAAATAAAGTTTGCAATTCCTTTCCATAACTATTCGCACTCAGAAAGAATGTTTAGATCTGGGCATGAAGTTCATAATTCAAAACTCATTTTTTTAATACTTGTTACCATTTCAAATAATTTAAAATTATCACAAATTACAAAAAAATAGAAAAATATCAAAAAATAAAATTCAATGCGCTTAGTTTAATCAAACATAGCTATCATTTATAAAATTATATTTTCAGCTTTAGATTTATTACGAATTTTCAAAAATAATTTTAAGATATAGACAATTCACACATTCCCGATTATTTTCAATTCTAAATTATATTAAATATAGAGGTAAAAATAATGTTCTTTACTTATAAACAAGACTAAATACTGGAATAAAATATTATCATTAATTTAAATTTACTTCCAAAGAGAAAATATCGGAATTTAGGTCATATATTTATATTTATGAGTAAATATTCGTTTTTTCTAGTAACATTTCATGAAAGGTAGATTTATGATAAGCATATAGAATATAAAAAATAATTATGCATATTGAAAATTCAGAAGAAAATTATTTTAACCTTCTGACTGCGTAATTTTCAAAAATGTGTGCGTAATTTTTTTATTATTTAGATACGATGTTTTCAAATAAGTTCAAATATTTTTTAACAAAGCGAACGGATACTAAATGATGATAATGAACTAATGAACTACATGATAATATTCTGATATAATAAAAATCTGTGATTGTAAAAATAAGCATTCTAAATTGCAAAAACCGCGGATTCAAAAGAAAATGGGTTGAATGTTAATCAGCGGAAATCGCAAAATAAGCTGCTGGAAAGTTAAAACTTTATACGAGCATCGTAGAAAAATGATTGGAATATGATTAATTGTACCATGCTCTAAAATACACAATTATGAGTGAAAAAGGTGAATGATATTTAATTTGCTAATATATATGCTAAGAAATGCTAAAATATAACATATGATGATGATTTCATCAATTTTTAACTGTAAGAAATTTATTTTTACCTTTTTATGCAATAAATAAATTGATTGCTGACATACAAACTGCTACATTCTGTAAAAAAAACATTTACAGGACAAAAATTCCTATTTAGCAAGTACATATATTTATTGGAAATTTAAATCATATAAAGGTAGAATAAATAGGAATTAAAATGAATATACTTTTAG
>JAPMOQ010042969.1:2671494-2688787 GCA_026543055.1 Argiope trifasciata
ATGACTATAATCATGATATTTTTTAATAATGCCAAATGACTATAATCTTTATATTAATAATAATGCCAAATGACTGCAAATATTAAAAAAATATCATGATTCATTAAAATCATGATATTTTCTAATATTTGCAATCATGATTTAAATATCATGAATAAAAAATTTATTACGTAATTCATTTGGTTCATTGTATCATTTTATCTTAGAAACAAACTTTCAATAAATGAAGAAAAATTGCTTCGCAGCAGTAAATTTATTTTTTGTATATATGCATTTATTTTTAAACATTTAGTTTTTTCTTTATATATCGCATAAAATGCATTCGATTTTCATATGCATATTATATTTGTCATCTTATTAAACTTTATTTTAATATAATACTATATTATTTTACCTTAGAAATAAAATTTCCTGAAATAACAAAGAAATATTTCCCAAAAGTACTTTTTATTTCTTGTATATAAGCATTTGGTCATAAGCATTATTACATAAATTACATTCTTTATATATCAACTATTTTTGTCATCTAATACAATATTATTTTTATTATATTATTGCCTTATTTTATCTTAGAAATAAACTGTTTTAGTTATTTCAAAACGATGAATTTTATTTTTTGTATATAGGTATTTGGTTATAAGCATTATGTTTGTCTTTTCGTTGAATATTGTATAGATTACATTCGTTATTTAAATATCTACTATATTTGTCATCTTGTTAAATTTTATTTTTATTGTAATATTGTATTGTTTTATCTTAAAAATAAACTTTTTTCGTTATTTTAAAGCAAAGAATTTTATATTTTATACATAGGAATTTGTTTAAAAGCAATATGTTTATCTTTTCATTATATATTGCATAGTTTAATTCTTCGTATATCTACTATATTTTTCATCTTATTAAATTTTTTTACTGTAATATTGTATTATTTTATCTTAAAAATAAATTTCTTTTGCTATTTCAAAACTCAAATTTTTTTGTATATAAGGATTATAGTTGTTTTATATTCTTCATAAATTAAATATATTTTTTATATATTTATTGCATCTACCATCTTTTTAATTTTTAGTTTTATTACAATATAGTTTAAAGTATGCTGAACATTCGCAAATGCCATGCTTTCTAAAAACTCCTAAAATGTTAATTTTTTGTAATGATATTTTTTTTATTAAACTAAAGAGAAAGGTTTCTTGCAACAGACAAATGCAGTTTAACTGAATTGTGAAAGTTTTAAGTTTTCATTTCACGTATGGGTACGCAAATTTCCCGAGTGACTTAAACATTCCACAAACCGGGATTATCAACAACGACACTCATTTCTCACTTGCTTAAAAAATGAGGAAAATACGAGTTTGAAAAAAATAATAATAATCCTACAAATTCATCCAAACGTTTTTCACAGTTGAAACTTTTCTTCTCTCTAGACATGTCTCGTTTCTGCAGAAAATATTTCAGACTCCAGCAAAAACAAAAATAGTTTCCTAAATTTTCTCATTAAGCTTTTTTACCTATTTCTTTCTCTTTACATTTTTTTACCTTTAGAAGTCTTATAAAATTTAAAAAAGAAGAAAGAAAATGTAGCATAGAGAAAATTTTTTTTTTCATTATTGACTTTCCTAAAGCTTCATTTCTATTAGATATATTTCAACGAACGCAAGAAGGGTAAAGAAAAATTTAAAAACTCATATTAAATCTAATTGACAAGAATATGTAGACTTCGAAAACATTATAGAATGCTTTAACATGTGCTTTAACATTATTATATCTTATGCTTTTGTTAAATTTTATATCGATATAAATAAAAATGAATGTTTGTCTCTTATGACTTCCTAAACCGTTCATACGATTGCGATGAAACTTGGTCAACTTATTGCTTTGATCTACGGGATGGTTATAGGGAAAGTACAATGATCTAAAGTGAAAAAAATAAAAAATTTATATCTCAACCGCATTTATTTATCAAGGATTAACTTCCAAATAACTAGCTGAGGAGACAATAGATTCTGTAATAATGATAAATCCAAGTGAAAGGTTAAAGTTTTGTAGTTATAGCATGCAAGTGCCATTCAAGTTATTCTCTGAGGTAACAATTTTATTACACATAATGCGAGAAAGTTTGGGGGAGACCAACTCTGGGGTTTTTATATTTTAATTAAATGTTAGCGTTTTTCGCAGTAACTAAAGAAAATATTATACTACAAATAATTTTGTACCCTCTTAATTTTCAAAAAATTATCTTTTCAACTATATTAACGCTTTTATTGTATAAATATGTTTTCTATGTTTAATCAACTTAAAAAAAATATTTTAATCATCTTTTCTAAAATTAAGTTTGAGAATTCTGAACGAATATTAAACGATTCATAATATACAATAAATAGTTCTCAATAAAATCTTAAAACCTTATTAAACTTTTGTTTGACAGTTTAAAAAAGTAAATATGAAAAAAGTAATCAAATATCTTATATTCTAATTCAATATATTTAAAAACTGTAAAATAATTTTTAGAAATATTGGAACTTGATTTCAAAATTTTGAATTTTAAGCTCAATCAAGAGTTTTTATGGAAATACAAACATAATGCAATTGACTAATATACAAACACTGACCCTAGAATATCAATATGAATATTTACAATGCATCTGGAATATTGACTGATCAACGCAACGATAAACGATACCTTTAGACACAGAATGATTATTGTCGGTTAAAACACAATCAACCCCCTTATAAGGTACATATTGTCATCAGAAATGCAGTTAATACAGCGGAATCCTTATTATTTCATAGGAATGCGAGAACCCACTTACTAATTCTGCGAATTCTCTCTCTCATATCTGAATATTCCCACCAACAACTGGTTGTATTGTGCATAAGAGAAAGACCAGTTTACTTGACCTAACTATAGCTCAACAATCTAGACTAATATTACAAAAGTGAAAATTTGGATGTATGTTTGTTACTCAATCACACCAGAACGGCTTAACAGAATTGGATGAAATTTAGCACAAAGAGAGATTATATTCAGGAATAGAACATACGCTACTTTTTATTCAGGTTCACTGAGTGTATCATTTTTTTATTAATTAAAAATTAAATTTCGTGCCAAAAATCTGAGGCCAAATCCCGCCAAAGATAAGTAAGGTTCTAGTTTTTTTTCCCAACAGAAATGAAATTAATGTTAGCAGAATTTCGAGCTATTATTTCAAACGATTCTATTTGTTTTCTTTGTGTTTGATGTATATTAAAATCAAATGTTGTTAATGAATCAATCTTTTGGATTCATTCTGAAGTACTTTAAAATTAAAAGAAATCGGAATAAAGGAAATAAAAAAAATTCTAATCGGCATTCGCTACCCCAACTGGCGTAGGAAAGTCAGACATGAGCGTTCAGCCAATTGGCGTTGAATATTCACGCTTGGTTGCTGACAACTATGTTTTCATTTAAAATAAAAGTTTAAAAATTATGTGTATAATACTGTTGTAGCTATCTCCATTTTGATCAATAAATAAAATGGATTTGACTGAACATGATTTGCTGTTTTGTTTTATTTTGGGTATACAATGTAAATAAATTGTTCTTACGTTAGTTTTGTGTTTTTGTTATTAAATTGTATGTGTGTTATGTATTTTTCTTATATGCATATACATTTAATTGTATCGTTTTTAGGTTAGGTTTAATTGTTTTTAATTTGTCATTATTTGATAGCTTTTCGTATGTATACATCAAAATTTCCACGTGAACAAAGTCACGGGTAATAGCTAGTTATCTATAAAAGAAGTAACATATCATTACACTTAGATACAGTACATATTTAGAAATGTGATCGTTTCTTAAGAGCATTATCGCTGTATATGTTGCGTTTTGGATACCAAAATGACGGAATCAAGCATTTAAAATGCTTGAAATATATTAAAAACAGAGCAGTGATGTTATGAATGAAAATTAGTAATATACTTGATAGAAAACCTATTCGGATTAATTCATCTTTGATACATTACTTTCAATTTTAATATTTCGGCCTCAAACTTGATTTTGTATTAAAGCAATAATAGTCTAAGTAATGCTTAAAGCTAGTCTTTTATTGATAATGAAATTCTATTTTTTTTCTCGTAGAAATGATTAATATGATTATTTAAAATAATTGATGAATCATTGAAATTAGTTTCATTTTTTCTTTCATTTTTTTTCATGGTTCTTGAGATGAAAAATGGAGAATTATGAATTTTTTTTTTCTCCTAATGCTGTCAAAGAGAAAAATGTAATTATTGATTTTTTTTTTTAAATTAGCAAAAATACTTTTTACGAGTAGTTTGTGTTTAGAATAATAAAACAAGCACAAAAAATATTTCTTTTGAAAATTAAGTAAATAAACATTTAATGAAATATTTGATTATTTTTTAAGATGTAAAAAAAATATTTCTTATTTTATTCTGCAGAATTTCCTTAAAAAATAATACATTTAAGAGATAAATAGATTTTTGTTAGGATAGAAATAGATTAATCTTTTTTCTTCTAATTTTTAATCTGTAAGATCTTATATATTTAAATGAGATATTAAAGCGATAAATCTCACAGAATAAAAAACACCTTTTCTTAAAGCATCAAAATATTTATTTTCTCTGAAAATAAAGATATCTTTTATTAAGAGATCATTTGCCATCTTTAAGACAATTTTTTTTATATTATTTATTTTTGGAGCTTGATTTTAGATTATTAAATTAACTATTGATTTTAGTTGAATGCTTGTGCGATACAAACATTTACTCTGTTAAATTTTAATTAATTTCTTCTTGTATAAAATACTTTCTAAAAATTACATTTTTGGAAAGCTGCTGTGCAAACAAAATGTATGATTATGAAACTGTAAAGATTAGCTATCTCTAAAAGATAGATTTCCTTTTCACAAATATTTATTGAAAGGCAATAAATTTTAAAATATAACAGTAAAATTACTATGATATATTCTTGAAATAAGAAAAATTATTAACATCGCTAATAACAACAACTTTACTTTCACGTTGTTATCCTAGAAATGTTGTGCCTAAATTAAAATGTATCTTTCATGGTAAATTTTAATATAATTCTACAAAGCTGTTATGAATGGAGAGAAGTATAGAATAGAAGTATAGAAGAAGTATATATACCATAAGAAGTATAGGTATTGTAAACGAAAATTTAATTCCATGAGAAGTGTAGCTGTTGTGAATGGAGATTTATTCCATACGAAGTACAGCTGTTGTGAACGGAGATTTTATTCCATGAAAAGTATAGCTGTCATGAACGGAGATTTTATTCCATGAGAAGTATAGCTGTCATGAACGGAGATTTTATTCCATGAGAAGTATAGCTGTCATGAACAGGAGATTTTATTCCATGAGAAGTATAGCTGTCATGAACGGAGATTTTATTCCATGAGAAGTTTGAAAGATGTGTTTTATTATATAATATTCAACAAAGGTGTTAAAGAATTTTGATTCTTATCGTAAATATATTTTAAAAATAATTTATTCATTAAAGTAAATTTTACTTCACAGAAAAGATATCTTCAAAGAAAATATATGCTCCGAGATCTACACATTTTATCAGAAAATGGCATTTAAAATTTGTTACGAAATGTTTTCTGAAACACCATTTATAAATTTGGAAAATTCATTTAATTAATTAAATTCAAGAAATTAGTTTTAATTACTTGTATGCATAATTGACAGAATTGTAATATTATAATCTTAAAGGACAGTCTGAATATTTTAACATGCTAAAAGTTTTTTTTTCACTTAAATTTTGAAATTTTACTTAACTACGAATTATAATCATTATTCGTGGTTATAATTATAATCATGGTTTCCCTTAATGATTTTCTATATAATTAAAATTTTGAATTATTCTGAAAAATATTTCGTACTGTACTGAATTTCTTAGCTAGATATACATTTTGTATTTCAAAGAAAAAGATCAACATTGGAGATAGTGAACATCGAAGTTGAAAAAAAGTAAAAGAAGCAAGGAGATAATCTTTGTTGCTAAAATATTTTAGTTTTATTTACAAAATAAAAATTAACACAAAGTTATATTACTTTAAAATATTTTTAGTCGTCCTTTCATTTTAAATACTGTGTGCATATTTTTTCGAAACATAAAGATATTTTTCCATGGAAAATAAAATATAAAAACAAATGAATCTTATAAAATATAAAAACAAATGAATCTTATAAAATATAAAAACAAATGAATCTTATGAAATATTCAATTCTGAAATTCTTATTTCTAAATTACTAAATTCTTTTATTTTCTATTATTTTATTGACTATTATACAGATAATTAAGAGATATCATTAGATTTCTTTAATTTATATTGGTATTATATATTTATATAATATATAGTTAAAGGGTATTGAAATGATATTATTTTAATTTATATATTATAAATTGTATTTATATTGATATTATAGTTAATTTATATATTACATATTTAAAATACTCATTTTACACATTGAAAAAAAAAGATGTTAAGGTATTAGAAAAAATGACGGATTCATTTGGGGAAATCTTTGAATAAAAAAATTATTAGTTCTTAAAAAGTAAGGAAATTTTTTCCAAAATAAATGCATGTAATTGAAAAAAATGTTTGAGAAACCATTTATATTAAAAAATCTGGAATTAAAGTTTTAAGTTAAAAAAGGAGCAAAAAAATAATTAAAGTATTGGAAAAATACAAATATAAAGTAGTTTATCGATGAATTAATTAAAAAAATTTTAATAAAAACAATATAAGAAAAAATTAAATGAAAATTCATTCAAACATAATATTAGCGGCATATTATTATATATTTTAGAATAATTGTTGAATAATAATAATAAACTTTATTGAGAAAATGAAGTTCAACCTTGACATATGTGATCACCTAAAGAAAAAATAAAATAAATTCTTTAAGGACGTTTGACCTTTGTGCCTTTAAAATTTAGTCTTTATGTCTTTTATTATACATTTTTTAAAGGCATAAAATTAAAACAATAAGAACTCTAATTTAAAAAACTGTCCTTATTACCAAAACCAAAATTTAAAACAATAACAAAAGCTTTTTGGAAAGTATTATCTATACATTTTTTAATACCTTTGTTCTCCCCAATGTGGCCTTTTGTCTAAAATGAAGAAAGAATAATAACATTTCGGAATACAATTCACACGCAAATTAATTTTCTGACAAATGAATAATAGAATCGATGGAAAAGCAAAAAAAGGGGAATATAATAGAAATTTCCCCTGGATAATATTTAATTCGATTAGTATGAATTGAACGTATTTGCTTACATTTTCTAAGAGACTTTGTATTTTGTTCCTCTTTTGGATACCTAAAATGATTAATTTGTTGAAAAGAGTTATTTAAGTAAGACAATTCGCCACAAAAAATATGTTTACGTCGAAGAAGATGAACAATATTGTTTATCTCGCTTTTGAAAAGTAGGTTAAAGGTTTTATTTTCACAATTTCAACTGTAATTTAATAAGACAATGATTCAAAAAAAGTGTTTTTTTGCTTTCATATATTTGACAATAGAATCATGTAATTATGGACATGAAAGGAATTACGAATGTAAATTATTATATTAAGGTATGAAACAGCATTTATTGTAAATTATTTTTTTATAATTATGCATTTAAATTTGTTTTTTGAAAGACAATTGTTAATGATTTCTTGAGAAAAGTTGATATTTTCAGAAATTTACGCAAAGATTTAATTTTATGCGCGATGGTATTTATCGTCATCGAAGACATCTAAAGTAATTTTATATCCTATCATTTCGAGGATTGTATATCTATTTTTTGTTGAGATAATTAATTTGGGTGTTCTGCTCTTAAATTCTTCTTTTCACAGACATTCAAAATGTTGCATTTGACAATGAAAAGCTTCAGTTTCAATTTTTAATGTTAAAAATTTGTAATTCTGATTGCAAAATTTAAGCCGTTTTGTTTCTTGTATAGGTTTAAATTTTTCTTATCTTGAAAGATAAAATAAAATGTTAATTCAACAAAGTTATTCTTTAAGAAGAACTTGAAGGTTTTAATGAAGCTGTCAAAAGCAACCTAATCAATGATGCACTTAAAATCAAAATCTCAATAAAATTCAAACTGTCGTTTCTAATTATCTTTCATAAAAGTATCATTATTATAATTATTATGTACTTTTATAAAGAGTATTAATTTTTCATCCAGTATTTTTTAGATGAAATACCAACTCTATAAAACTCTGTCTTAGAGTACATTACATAAAACTAGAAAATTGCAAAATTAATTATAAATGAAGGGATTAATTCTATTCTATTTTATTTCAAGTCTAAAACTAATATATCTTGATATTTGGTTTAAAAACATCAAAATCCTCAATTTCATGAATTCTAAAAGTTAAACTTCATATATATATTTCAATTTCTCATTTTTTAAATAAAGATAGATTAACAAAATATCCGGATTTGTAATTTGATTATTGACTAAGATATGTGAAAACATTTAAAATTTTTTCTCCATGTTCATTATATTTCAAATACTAAATGAATGAACAAATGAACGATTAAAATATTTTCCATTGTTACACAAAAAGCATTTTCCTGAAATATGAAATTTAAAAATTATATATTTGAACATTTTATAACAATTACAATTTTAATAGGTCATCATAAAAAGAAGGAAAAAAAATATTTTCCTTTAACAAAGTGCTTTCAATCTTGAAATATCCAAAAATATTTCAGAAAAAAAAATATTACAAAGAAACGATACACGGAATAAAGAATCTTCAAAATGCGTGTTAGTGACAGAAATTTGAAATTTCGATCGCCCTTGTCTATGACGCATGCTTCATTCCATAATAATACCATTACGGAATGAGAGAAAAAAATAATTTCAATGCCTTCATGAAATTCAACAATAAACAAACAAAACAACTTTTCTTCCTACTTGTAAAGGCTTTAAGCTCTGATAAATAAATAAACGTAAAAAGCCATTGGCCATGTTGTATATATATATATTCAATTTTTCGTTTCTAAAAATTGAGTTGAATTCCTCCCTAATCTTCCAGCTGCAGCTGCCAAAAATTCAGGGAAAGATCGTGAAGTGCTTAACAAATTCTCTTAAGTTCTCGATTTGTGAAATAAATAAACTGAATTTTCTTATTTTTTATGCAAGTCTTCATCAAGTGACATTTTTACTTCATGGTTTTCTTTCTTTCTCTAAAGGATATTCAGAACATCATTATTTTAAAACTTAGTAATTTTTTAAAACGAGTTTTGAGAAAAAAAATAGTTTTTTTTATCAATGTATTTTTTTATTATTAAATTTCATTTCCTAACTATCATAAAAAACAACAGAAAGAACAGTTTTGATTAAAAATTCAACTTAATTAATATATTTTTACCTAATATCTCTTCTTCATTTTTGTCATTACAATACACTCCCGAAAATCCGTCTAATGTAATGTAATGCAAAAAAACAAATGTCAGAAAATAGAACCAGGAAATTTTTAGTTTTTCTTTTTATATGCGGTTATACAAATTTCCCGAGTGATTTAAAAGCACCACAGCTCCCAATTCTCACACTGATACTCATTTCTCACGCGCTAAGAAGTAAAGATACCTCGGACAAAAGAAAGCAAAAATAATAGTCCTATTAATTCATCCACTTTTTTGTTTAGATATGTCTTGTTACAGCAGAAAGTATCAGTGACAATGAAATCAAATGTCAAAAAGTAGAACAGTGAAAATTTTAGTTTCAATTTATCTGAGGATATACAAATTTCCCGAGTGATTTAAAAGCACCACAGCTCCCAATTCTCACATTGATTCTCAATTCTCACATGCTAAGAAGTGAAGAAAATTCGGACAAAGGAAAATAAAAAGTAATAATCCTATATATTCATCCACTTTTTTTGTTTCCCTTTTGAATTTCTATTCGTTTTAGATATGTCTTGTTACTGCAGAAAGTATCTGTGACAACGAAAACTGTTTTCTAAATTTTCTCATTAACTTTTCTACCTGCCTCTTTTTTTTCAAACAATTTTTTCAAAGGGTTTCAAAATAAAATAAAAAATGGTACTTTGAATACTAAGTGAAAAAATTGTTTCAGAACTTTTTTTTTTTACCAATGCTGACTTACTTGTTTGTAAGCCTCAGTTAGGAACGTCACAAAGAGCATTCTAGTTGGAGAGGAAGTTTTAAAAACTCTTTTGTTAAATCTAATTGCTAAGCAGATGGGGGATTTGAAAAGCGGGAGAATGTTTTGGATGCTACTTTAATTTGCAAAGAGCCGAGCGACTTTTCGATAGGGTTAGAGCTGCAATCGAGTTGTATGTTTCATTTAAAAGTTTTGACAGTAAAATCTTTCACGTATTTTGTTTAGAAAAACTTTTTTATTCTAATTTGCAATACAGTCCTGTTTAGATAGTTTACAAAAATTCTACCGTTGCCAATTGAAATCGAAATTTGAAATTTAACATAAATAAAAAATTTACAATAAATAATTTCGTTCTAATAGAGTCAGCTTTCTTCAATTTGTAAAACAGTCAAAGCCAAATTTCTGATTCCAAAACTGAAAAAATGAGTTTCGATTTTAATATTATCTTTTAGAAATCCTACCGAAGATTTAATAATAATTTGTTGTTAATTTAACAAAATGAAACAAAAACAAAAAATAACACTATTTAATTTTTTTATTTTCCAGATGTACGAAAAGGGTATTCGGAAATTTCTACTAGAGCATCAGAAATAATATTTTTCTAGGATTGCCCATGCTATTAAACACAGTTTAACGACTTTTTGTAATAACGCACACCTTTGAGTATGTAGTATATAATAATGGCATTTTTATTGCTTTTGCCTCTATATAATGTTTTTTCGTTTAACCTGAGTCAAAATCGAAATTGAAATTTGAATTTTAACATGAATAAAATTTTCAGAACATAATAATTTTTTATGACAGAGTCAGCTTTCTTCAATTTGGAAAACAATCAAAGCCAAATTTCTGATTCCGAAACTGAAAAACTTATTTTCGAATTTAAGATTTATGATTTTCAAACCATATTCTGCCGAAGGTTTAAGAATAATTCTTTGTTAATTTTACAAAATGAAGCAAAAAATATAACACCATTTATTTTTTATTTTCCCAGATATACGAAAAGGGTATTCGGAAATTTCTACTATAGCATCAGAAATAAGAGCAGAAATAATATTTTTCTAGGATTTCCCATATTATTAACCATTGTTTAACGACTTCTTGTGATAAGGTACACCTTTGTGTGTGTATATAATAATAGCCTTTTTATTGCTTTTGCCTCTATATAATTTTTTTTCGTTTGACCTGAGTCAAAATCGAAATCAAAACTTGAAATTTGACATAAATAAAATTTTCTACACTAAAACAAATTTTATTACAGAGTCAGCTACTTCAATTTGCAAAACAGTTAAACGCCAAACTTCTGATTCCAAAACTGAAAAACTGATTTTCTAATTTAAGATTTCGGAGATTTTTGATTTTCAAATCATCTTTTAGTATTCCTGTCGAAGGTTTAAGAATAATTCGATGTTATTTTTACGAATTAAAATAAAAAAATAACAAATTTTTATTTTTATTTTCACAGATATATGAAAAGAGTATTCGGTAATTACTACTATAGTATCAGAAATAAGAGCAGAAATAATAATTTTCTTGGATTTCCTATGTTATTAAACATTGTTTAACGACTTTTTGTGAGAAGGCACGCCTTTAAGTATGCATATAATAATGGCCTGTTTATTGCATTAGTCTCTTTCTATATATTTTTTTCATTTAACCCGCGTCAAATTATAAGTGTAAAATAGCAAAACAAACACAATGAAATTTGTAAAGAAATGTACAAGTTCTAAAGTTTAAGCTGTAAAACCATAAACTGAACAAGATGCTGTACGGGAATGCTATATAAATAGAATTAAAACATATCTGCTAAATTAAAGTGTCATCTATATCTTTCTTATATTAATATCTTATTTACGTTCGTACATGAGGGCCGCGGTGGCCTGATAGTAAGGTCTCGGCTTCGGAACCGGAGGGTTTCAGGTTCGAGACTCGATTCCACCGAAGAACAGTCGTGTGAGGGGGTCTCTTGCACGTTAAATCTGTCTGTCCAAACGTCCTCCCGCTGGTGTGGAGAGGGGGGTGCCAGGTCAGGTGTCGTCCTCGTCATCTGATCGTGGTTCAAAATGACGAGGTCCATCCCAAAATAGACCTACTGTTGCTTTAAACGGGGCGTTAATATAACTAAACTAAACGTAAGTACATGAAAATGTATAACTCATAGATTAAAAGTATAATTACGGTGTACATGAATTATGTTATTTTAAACGATTTCTTTTAAATAATTTACTAATTAAGAAAATAGAAGATCATGTTTTACATTTTTAATTGATTACTATAGTAGATTATAAGTATTAATAAAATTCTACATAATTCATAAAAAAAGTATTTCTCCATTTACCAAAAACTGTTTAACACATTCGCTGCCACTGACGCGCTTGTGCGTTACAAATAATATATAATTGTATCAAACCATCTATGTTATTAGATGACACCTTCTCTACTACAGTTAAAAGATAGCAAAGAAGGGGTCATCTAATTAGATAAATGGTCCTGATATCAAGCGTGGGTAGTGGCAGTGAACGTGTTAAGAAAGAAATAGATTTTTTTTATATAATAAGATAAAAAAATGAGTATGTTAAGTTAAACATACATTTCATCAGCAAAGAATACACATCTATTAAAGTGCGTGGAATATATGACACTCAGGAATATATTGACCACGCAAACAAACGAATAAAACGATTATATCTCAATCATTCAAATAATTACTAGCATTTTAAAAATTGCCGATAGCTAAAATTTAATTTGGTGCTGTTGCTTTCTAAATCATTTCTAAACTGCAAGACTTCTTGTTTTCCTGACTCAGTGAAATAATTCTAACGAAGAATGTTTTTTAATTACCCATTAGTTTCAATAAATAATAAAAGATTCATTTTTAAAGTCATGCACTTCTCATCATATGAAATATTTGAATGATTGTTTTAATTTTGTTAAATCATGTTTCCAATTTCATTTCTTTTTTTTTTCGAAATTTAAATTTGTACACACGTTTTAATGCTTAAAAGATGCGTTAATTCATTTCTAAGGAAAATAAGCACCACAAAGTATCATGCGGGGCTTACAGAAGTAAGTATTCACCACATAACAAAAGACAATTTGACAGTTTTGAAGGATTAATATAAAAATAAAATAAAATAAGAAAATATAAATTAAGAATAAGAAAATTTAAAAGGTGTCAATAATAAATTTACAGACATTTTCAAGAGCACTTCTGGTGGAAACTAGTGGATGAAAATCTGGTGGTCACTTTATATTAATGGCTTGGAGAGCCAGTCTTAGGTTCTGTCTTGCTCCGGCAAACTTAAAACATAAAAGGACCACGTGCTCAACATTTTCCTCAATCTTACTATCACAGGTAGATGAGGGAAACAAGTTACATTTATATAGATAGCTTTTAAATTTGCCATGACTAGTGAGAATTATTTATAATATTGTTGCGCAGAAAAACCATCCGTTAGCTAAATTTAAAGATAACACTCGCTAATCTCATCTTGAGACTTTATTCAACGAACTGAATTTTAAATTTGTTTTAATCCTCTAGATAAAATTATTCAAATCTTCTATATTTAGGAAGATACAGAAATTATAAAAACATTATAGAGCAAACGAGAAATAACAGAAAGTAAACCAATATAAGATTTTAGGCACCTTTCTTACCATCAGACACGAACTTGCGAAGTTTCGCTTGCAACTCATAGCGTTCTACCATTGAGCCCTTCAGTTCAGGCCTAGTCCGAACGTATCGTTATAATATCAGATAAGTATGCATGAGTTGTAAAACCTGTACATTAGATGGCTATCTATGTATCAAATTTATCTGCTCATCTGTATCAAATTTATCTAAACATCTAAGCTCATTATGAAAAAATATGTAGAATCAATTGAACAAAATCATTAGAAATTGTCTTATAAATTCATCACCATTGCTTTTTATACATTTCATAATTTCAATGAGATAATCACAGATTTCTTTACCATTAATTATACAATAAATAGCAGCAAATTTCTGCAGAAGTATTTATTGAATTGGTAATTAATCATCATGCCAACAAGTCATTAATCATTCAAAAATTACACAAAATGCCAGAATCTTCAAACCCTCGAGTAGGATTTGCTTCAACACGCAAAACATGTACATTAGATGGCTATCTATGTGTCAAATTTACCACAAACATCTATGCTCATTATACAAATACGATGAATCAATTGAACAAAACCATTAGAAATTGTCTTTTAAATTCATCATAATCGTTTTTTATATATTTCATTATTTCAATGAGGTAATTGCAAATATCTTTACCATTAATCATATAATAAATAGCATCAAATTTTTGTAGAAATATTTATTGGTAATTAATCATTATGCCAGCAAGTCATTAATCATCCAAAAAATTACACAAAACGCCAGGATCTTCAAGACCCTCGAGTAGGATTTGCTTCAACACGCCCTACAAAAAGTTAGTTACCTCCATTAGATGACAAACAACCCTTCTTTTTTTAGAAGGACAAAAAAAAGTCTGACATAGAGCATAACGAACAATACGAAGACCACAGGGGCTTCGTTAATGATCGTTGGGATAACGCCGACCAGTTTGTTACCACTTCTTTTTTTTTTAAACATCAAAGAACTAAGTCCAGCGAGGTATAGATTTTTACACAAAAGAGATCTCCATAGAGTTGCAAGACGATAATGCGCCTGGAGAGCTGTGTTAAAAGATTAATGTGATTAACAATTAACTAATGCAACTCGCCGTTCGGATAGTTAAGATCTGTCCGATTTATCTTGGAAGAGTTGTGGTACTATTCTCATTTGTGGTATTACAAGTAGAAAAAGATATTTTTAAAAATATTCTCTAACTATTAATTACGCATTTATTTATTTTTTAACTTTTGTTAAAGCTTTAAAAGATACCGTAATTAAATATTCTATATTACTTTTCAAGATATTTTTTTATCCTTTAATTATCCTTTATTTTCTTATCCTTTCAATTAATTTTGCTTCATTTATAGAATTTAATCAAAATGGTTATACAAGGTTTTCATAATTAATTATTTCCAATAAAGATAAATAATTCTAATTACAAAACGGGCAAATGGAAAGATGAATATTTATTTCCGGGTTTCATTTATTAGTAACAAAATTTGAAGTGCAGTGACTTCTTATATATGAAGTGTTGAGTAAAGAGATAAAAAATAAACACAACATTAGTTCTCGTAATAATAAATAATTGCTATTTTCATTAACAGAGAGTTCAACCACCTTTTTGAATAATGTCTTGAATCAGAGTACGATTTAATACTGTAAGTTAATTACTTAATATTTCGGCTTTACTTTTAATGCAAATTAGTTATAATTGTATTGAAAACTGATGTGTACAAAGATATTATAAAAACTATAGATTTCGAAATCGTTATTTCTACACAATCTTCACATTTCTTAACACCAAAATTAGGCTTTAGCAAAATTTTCTTTAGTGGAAGGAATGAATAATTTTTCTTCTATATTTTCATAACAAATAATAAATATAATTATAATTAAATAGAGTCATATTAAGTCTATGGTGTTGATGTTAATGTTAAAAATTTGGTTGATAATAATTCTTTCAGCTGATTTTTGATTAAAATCAGCAGAAAGAATTTTGGCATCTTGAGTTTGACGAATAGTCAAACTCAAGATGATCATGACTAATAGGTCATGATGAATGATTTGGATAATCATATTTTAGTGTAAGAGATTAGAGATGTTTCCAAACTAATTTCATAAGCATGAAAACTAAGCTTTCTTTGGCTCTGAAGTTTGTATTACACATTAATTGAATGGAATTTACAGCACATTCATTTTAAAACGCACACTCTCCGATCTAACATTCTAAAACACACGCTCACCGATTTATACACTTAACATATTGAAAATGATGCATTTTTTAAATCAATGAATGGTGATTTTTAGCAATTAATTAATTAATGGTGATGAAAAATGGATTGGTTTTTATTACATCTAGTGGAAATATCCAGGAAATATATCATGAGAATGAAATGAGAAAATTAAAACTGCACAATTGAATATTACACCATCAATGTTGTGATTACAAAGATATAAATTATGATTATATATTTCCAACATATATGGCTGAAAACTATTGAAATATGATGAAATTTAAAATTAATCCGAATAAGCAAATTTTGGTGGAATTAAACTCTTTTATGATTGCAGAAAAATCATTAGAATCATTATTTATTTGCAATAAAAAGATTTAGTGTTAAGCTGTGAAGTAACGTTTTACTCAACATATAGCAAGAGTATACCAAATTATACTTTAATTTTATTTTTCTCGTAGCTCTTGAATGAACAAAGTAACAGTAAAAAAGCACCGTGCTAAGTTTTTATTTATTATTAAGAACGATAAAAAATTTCTCGAAAGGATAGTAATAAGTTGAAATATATAAAAAATATTGTAAATTGAAATATTATAAATTCTTACTGATCAAAATGGAATGTACATTATTGATGACAGTTCTTTCATTATTTCTATTCAGTTACTAGAGAAAATAAAATTTCCTTAAATCCTAACAAAAAATACATTTTACTATAGTGTGTTCTTAAATAAAATTCACCAAAAAGGGATTAACTAACTTATTTCGACATTTTTATGATTAATTTGAATGATAATATCCATTCAGCATTTATTAATTTGTGGGCCATCTGAATCATGCATACCAAGGAAAGTAAAACATGGATTTATGTATGTCGAAGAAGGAAGTAACTGTTTCTTGATTTTTAATTTTTAAAAATTCCAAAAATATCTTGAACGGAATATTTTTTAAAAAATGGTAAAAATACTGACAATAATTACAAAAATTACCCTTGAAATATTTGACGGTGCAGCATAAAACAGAATCATCATCATAATAATTTTAAAATCTACCTGCGCAAAAATAGAACAAATTAAAACATTTTTTTTCCTACCAAAGTTTTAAGGTATTGAAGGGAAACAAAGATTTTTTTCATTAGTTGGAACAAAATAAAACAAAAAATATGTTTGTATTGAGATACTCAGATATAATCCATAAAAGCCCAAGTCACAAAACAATACAATTCGGTGGCATAGGCATCTACGAGAAATGTATATT
>JAPMOQ010042969.1:2688797-2707325 GCA_026543055.1 Argiope trifasciata
AAATGTATATTTAATGCCGAGTAAAAATGTTTACGCTGCTTCTGTGTGCTACTGCATTTCGGACACGTCTTCTGTTTTATTGATAAACTTCCGTCTTTTCTCCGACGCTACAAAGAATAAAAAGTACTCTTAAGAGTAACTATTTTTTATACTTTTGTTGAGATCTCTTATACAAGACGGAACTCTAGTTTTTCGCTTAAAATTTAGCCGCAGGTATCAATTTAAGATCCTGACATTTTGTTGTTTTTAGACTTGTTTACAGCATGTAAGCTACTTTTTCACCGGTTATGGTCTTAAATTGGCTATTATCCACACGGCACACGTACCTTATTCCGACTTTTTTTCCCTTTTTTCTTAGGTTAGATAAGAAGAAGCTAGAATGATAAAGAAAATATTTCTCCTTTATCTTTCAGCTGGTAAATAATACAAAAAATTGTACTGTTGTTCCGTGTTCTGCAGACTATTACTCTATTTTTCTTTCCAAAGTGTACTGTTTTGATTCGCTCTGTATGTTTCTTTTAGTTTGCTTTTTTTTCTCGCCATCTTGAAAGTTTCATTGTGTGTCATGTTTAACTCAGTTGGTGTCCTTCTTTCGTTAAAAATGGTTGTTGTTGTTTTTCTGTTGAGATAAAGCGATTAAGATTTATTATCCTTAGTCATAACAGTCGTTGCTTCTTTTGGTCGTTGATGATCTTGTGAGATTTAATGATTACTGACTTCAGAAATCATTAAGTGGAGATGGATGAATAGGTTTCCGATTCCAAAGTTTTACTGAATTTTGAAAAAAAAAAGGAAAACTCTTTAGAGATGTGTTCTTTAAAAATAGCTTTCGTTTCGGATGTAACAAGAGCAAATAGATGTTGAGATCAACATTGAAAAATTTCATATATCCATTTATTTGCTGGCCTTAAGAAAATTTGAACTTCTTTTACATGTAGTGTTTTAAATACTTCTCATATAAAAGCTGACTTAAATTTTTTATAATGATAGTTTTTGTATTTCATTTTCATTATCATTTTCTGTTTTTGTCAAAACCAAATAGATATAATTTGTTTTGCCATAGAAGACATTAAGCAAATATTTAATATATAATAAAGACATTAAGTAATATATATTAAAATTTAAAAAAAGGCACATTTAAAATTAATTTTTTTAATTCAATAAAAAGTATGCATTATAATGAAACAGAAAATAACCTAGGATTAGAAAATACGCGGATTTACATATGCGTATATAAATTATTATAATTATGCAGGTGCTTAATTTTTTTGACCTCGGTGCTTAAAAAGTGCTTGAAAGTACTTAATTTTTTCAGTACTTCCTCACCACGTACTTTGGATAAAAAAGCGGATCGCAGTTTGTTTGTTTTTTATTTTATTTTAGAATTTTTGTCACTAGCCGTAATATAGATTTTCTCTATAGTCTTCTTTCATGTACTTTTAACATTTTTTGGGGCAAATGATAGAATTAATTTCTTTCAACTGAAAAACATAATTTATCTTTATTTTCAATCGATTGCTTCAGTCCATATGTTTCTGATATTTATGATCAAATGATATACCTGAAGCTAAATTTTATAACAAAAGAATTCTCTCAAATTTTTAAAATATTTTCTATGAATCATTTCTTTCATACATATTTTGTAAGAATCATTTCTTCTATGCATATTTTGTATGAATCATTTCCTAAACTTTTATATACTAAAAGATTCCTTTCTGTGAATCATTCTAAAAATACAGGGTGCTCAAGAAATAACAGAAGGTGTTCGGAGCCCTGTAGAGTGTTATGTACTGAATGAAATACAATAAAATTTGACTACCATACACATTAAAGTATGTCATTTCGATTAATCAAGAAAAATAATAGTACCGAAAAACGCTGATAGGGGAATTTATATGGCTTTTATCGAAAACTTCTTTATGTATTTTGCATATATGGGTACTTTGTGACTCGATATTGAGGATTAAAGAAAAGATTGCTGGAATTCAAGTCATTCTGCAAGAATTCGACAGTAGAGGGGTTTGCCTTAAAGTTCCAAATTAGTCAAGTAGTTTTATCAACGAAATGAAAATGTCAGAACCGTTCCTCATGAATACCGGCGGTTAAAACAGTTACCATAACTAACTACGAAGAAATGTTGAAAGATTTAACAGGAATTCTTAGTGTGCAACTTGGCCGTGGTCGTAAAGGTATCAAACAGGAGAAAGTTGAAGAAGTTGCAACTGCCGTTATGGATCAGATGATATCTAATAAGCAGGGTACCAGCAGTGGACGTTCAATTCCACGAAAATGAAATGTCCCGTTCTCGACGATGCAAATGATACTGAGAACTGAAAGATCCTGAAATTTTATCTGGGTAAGATAACACCCTTTTGCTGATGACAATGATCTGAATCTTGGCAAGGTGTTGTGTATTAAGGAAGTCTTTCTGGCATTCCTACTTTAAAAGTCAAATAGAGTTACATGTCTTTACATTACATGTTTTCCCCTACATACATTTTTTCGAACAATTTTTTTTCTTGATAAATCGAAACTACATATTTTATTGTGTACGGTGGCCAAATTTTGCTATATTTCGTCCTGTACGTAACACACTACAGGGTAGGTACGGAAAACCTCCTGTTCTGTCTTGATCACCCTATATATTTTTAACTCTTAAATAAGAATAATTTAAGACCCTTATTCTTGTCTAAATTCTTTTCTTTCTTTTTTCTTATTTAAATCAAAAATTAAGTATTAAATTGAAACATCTTTTACTTCGAAGGAAATATCTACTTTAAAAATCAAATAAATTCACATATCTGTGCATTAAATGATTTCCCCTATTGGCGTGTTTTGGTGCATTTTTGTTTCTTGATAAATCGAAACTGCATACTTTATTGTGAAAAAGGGCCAAATTTCGCTATATATCTTCGAGTACATTACACGCTACAGGGAACCGAAAATCACCTGTACGTTCTTGATCACCCTATATATAATCATACTTTAAATTACATATGAACAGAATATTTTAAACGCTTAAATAAGGATAATTTAAGGCTCTTAGTCTTGTCCAATTTTTTTGTTTTCGTTCTAATAAAAAATTAAGTATTTAGTTAAAGCAAATTTTACTTCTAAGGAAATATCTCTTTCTTAGGTTGATAAAACACTTTTTTCATTACATCAAATATTCAACGAAGTCAGTTTGAAACGAAAATAAAATATTGTTAACATGCTCAATAATATTTTCCCGAAGCAACAAAATATTAAATGGCAATGAAATTACAATAAAAAGAGAATTACTAAAATAATAAAATGATATATAGTTTTTAACTAAATTTTCTTGTAAAATGAAAAATGCATTCTACAAAATCCAAATATAAAATGTTTTAAAATGATTTCGCAAGAAATAATTAATAAGTAATCAATAAATGCTTATTTCATTAAACTACATTAAAACAAATTGCAATAACATTTTATAATTGTATTACTGTATGGAAATAAATTAATAAAGATTTTATATTTATCAACAAGAGTCAAAACAAAAACAAGGCGTTAATATAATTAAAAATACTATTACTGTCTCTTAGATAAATTGTCTATTATTACTGAAGCACTTGGCAACTCAGTCAGAGATTAGAGCAATTAACTTCTTCTAATTAACGACATATAAAGTTCTTTTCGTGGCTAGACAGGTCAATTTTCAGGGATTAACTTGTTGAAAGATAGCGCATAGATTGAAAGAAAAATCTTGAGAGAAGAATTTTAATTACCAGAAAATATAAAACAATAATAAAATAATTTATTGTAAGTACAGGAATATTTATAGGGCAGATAAAAGACGGCAAATAAAGTAGACAAATGGAATGAGAGAGTATTCGAAGTAGGAGTTTTATATCAAAAGATAAAATGCAGGCATGTCGTTTTCTGAATGGTACTAAGAACTACTACTTTCATAATGCTAAACTCTTCTCTGAAATAAAATTTCATATCTATTCATTTAAATGGTATGAAGGATTTTTTTCCTTAAATCAGATTTTATAAATCTGCTTATTATGATCATAATAAAAGGTTTGTCATCAAAAAACAAATATGTTAGGCAAACACTGCTATTAAACGTTTTAAAGTCCTTAAGTAATATTACATGAATTCGTCAATTTCCAAATGATTAATAAAATATTATGTGTAATTTCATGACACATGCAAATATAATGGATAAGTAATAAAAAAATCTACTATAGTATATGATTCTTCAATAATGGAAATATGCAGAAATATAAATAATACATTTATGCATTTGAAAGTTTTATAATTTAAACTTAATAACCCGAATGTAAAATATCCTTAATGTATACAGTGTTAGTATTGCTTATTAACTTTCTGGCTCTTCTGATGAAACAAGCAAACGCAGATCCGTGGGACGACAAGTACATTATTTGGTTTTTTTAATGACAATTATTCTCAATGGCTGCCATCCACTCGTACGCATGAAAAGTATGTATATTACGATAAAGGTAATAAACTGGTGATTATTTATTATATTACGATGAAAGTGATCAACTGATGATTAAGTATTTAGTCAAAGCAACTTTTACTTCGAAAGAAATAACTACTTTAAAAATCAAATAAAGTTAGTACATTACATAATTTCTCCTATCGGCATTTTTTGGTACAATTTTTTTCTTGATAAATCGAAACTTCATACTTTATTGTGTATAATGCCTGTATTTTGCTCTTATCTTCCTGTACATTACACGGACGATTATTCATAATCACCACACTTTTCATCACACTTTTTAAATATGATAAATTATAAAATATCAAATTTATCGGCCAGCTCATAAAATCTTGAACTAGGAATGGTAATGTAAAAAAATTAATTTTCATTGCGCTTTTTGCCAATATTTTTAAATACCTTTAACATCATATGTTATTATATTATATGATATCTGTTTCTTGGAGAAGATTCTTATATTGATACTATACTTTGCTTTGGTAATGATGTTAATAAATTAATAAATTCTAATTCTTAACAAAGAAATTTTAAATCGTATTTGAAAATCTTAATTTCTTTTTAGAATTAAACCTCGTTACGCCACAAAATAATACGAAACTATTACCTTCCCCTTTACGAATTAGGAGGAAATTCATAAGGATAAATTACCATTAAAATTAAATGCATTTATGTTGATTACCTTATAAAATAATTATAAGATAGCCGATAATACGTAATAATTTATCACATTTACTAAGTTTATTGGTGATCATTAATTACTCATAACCACAGAATTATACACATTTACTGTAACATAAATATCAAGTTGAGATATTTTTTCAGTTAAGAAGAGTAATCACTTCCGTATCACTGCCTGAACCTTCATTTGTAAGAACTTAGCTTTTTACTTATACTTTTTTCCTCACTTAATCATTTTTTGCTATTACTAAAAACTATTTAATCACCTTGAAAAGTATAAATGTATTTCAATGTAGAAGATTCAAGTGAACCTGATATACACGATGTATGACATATTTTTGCTTTTAAAAAAACTGCAGGGAATACTTTAAATGAATAACCTATACAATCTTAAATCAGTACCTTTTTAGTCGTATAATATACGATTTTAGAAGTCCGTATTTTTTTAGTTACACACAATATACAAAAATTGTTAATATTTAATTTTTCTGAAATTCATATTAACAAATGTTAATAAATAATCCTTCATCAAAACTTTTAAGTATTAAACTTTTAATTATAACAAAAAACTCTAATTATATTTTTGAAATGATGTATCTTATGGTTACACATGGTTACCCCATCATTAAAAATAAGGATTTTTATTTTATGAATCATCAAATTAAAAGATTTTATAGTTTTACAAAAACATATACGATAAAATTATCCTTAAGAAATGAAAATAAATTTGTTTGTGGCACAAATGTTTCGAAGTAATATAAGAACGTACTGAATTAGATATTTTAACACCATTTAAAAATAAGTTAGATTTGCTATTAAAGATGTGTATCAAAAAATTTGTTTATCCAAAAAATCCAAATATACTTTTCTTGAAATCAAAATTCATTATTTTTTATTAATATTAAAACACTTTTATAGTTTTTATAAAATTATATCACATTATCAAATTAGATATTTTAGATACTTTTATAATAATTAAATAATAATATAATAGTATAAAATAATTCATATTTGTTATAATTATAATTTTCATACAATTTGTTTTACCGAAAATTCCAGATATATTTTTTTCGGAAATCAAAATTTATCAGTTTTGTATTCATATTAAAGCACTGTAATTTTTTTTAATTCTATCCTTTTTCTAACTAAACTATTTTCATTTCGTTCCATTTAGACAAAAAAAATTTCGAACTGAATCTTGATTCATTTCACAATCCGACACCTTCTTGGAAGAAAGTTTTAGCCCTAAAACAATTTTTACCGAAAAGAAATTTCCCTTGGAGTTTACGTTAAAATTGTGTGCTCTGACGTTTCTCGATTTGTTCGTCAAAAAAAAAAAGTGAACTTGGTGAAAACTCAACTAGAAGAATCTAATATTCCCTTCCCCCGAAAGTTTTGTATCATACATGATTACAAAAAAAAAAGAAGCTTGTACGGAAATTCACCCTCTATAGCACGAAGAGTTAAAAACGTAGATTTTTGAAATTCCCAATTCAGCTCCGACCGTATGTATTCTGAAGAGCAGAGACGAGAATACATAAAAAAATAAGAAAAGAAAAAAAATGGAAGAAGAAGAAGAAAGAAAGGTCTGTCAGCGTCTCAACTCGAAGATAACTTTATTTCTGTTGACAAGCTGTCGCAAGGTCGGATAAAGCCTTCCGTTAAGCTCTTGAGGTCCGGTGACATTAACTTTAAAAAGTAGCAGTCTGCACTAATGGATTTGTCAGGTTAGCTGTGCTCCAGAAAAGCGATGATGGGGTTACGAATTGGCTTAATGTCGCAGGCAAAAGATCCAAAACGGGGAGAAGATGATTTGAATCAAATAAAAAAATATTTCGATAACATAAATTCGATTTAACCTCACTCATTTTCAGATGATTTAATCAAATAAAAAAAGGCATTTATCACGGAATACGGGTAATGGCAAAGTATAGAAATATTTTTAATACAATTAATTTAATAATGTTTTTGGTGTTTTATTCAAAAAATTTGAAATTTTCATATGAATAATCCTATTGAAAAACTGCTTTAATTATGCTCAAGACATAAAGATTTGGTTAAAAGGTGAGGTATGAAAGTGAGATTAAAAAATGGAGGTTATTTCTGAAACTTCATTGAAATTATTCTTAATTATTACATTTTTGTAATAAACTACCACAATTTTTTTTGAATTTATATCATTTTTGTCATTTTATGATGGGTTGTGAATTGGCTTAATGTCGCAGGCAAAAGATCCAAAACCGGGAAAAGATGATTTAAATCAAATAAAAAAATATTTCGATAACATAAATTCGATTTACCTTATTCATTTTTAGATGATTTAATCAAATAAAAAAAAGCATTTATCCTTTAATGCAGCCAATGTCAAAGTATAAACTATATATTTTTAATACAATTAATTTAATCAAGTATTTAGTGTCTAATTCTAAATTTTGAAAATTTCATATGAATAATCCTGTTAAAAAATTCCTTTAATTGTGCTCAACACATAAACATTTGGTTCAGAGATGAGGAATAAAAGTAAGATTATTTTTAAATAATGGAGGTTAATTTTGGAATTTGCATAAAATTATTCTTAATAATTAGATTTTTGTAATAAACTATTACAATTTTTTCAGGATTTGTATCCTTTTTTGTGATTTGATGATGAGATTACGAATTGGCTAATGTCGCAAGCAAAAGATCCAAAATAGTGAGAAGATGATTTGAATCGAATAAAAAGAATATTTCGATAACAGAAATTCAATTTAATCTTATTCACTTTTAGACGATTTAATCAAATAAAAAAGCATTTAACCTGGAATGCGTGCAATGAAAAAGTATAGAAATATTTCAATACTATTAATTTAATCATGTTTTTGGTGTTTTATTCAAAAATTTTGAAAATTTTGCATAAATAATCCTGTAAAAAATTGGGTACAACACAAAGAATTGGTCAATGACGGCCTCCTGACATAGGGATAGCGTGGCTTCCCTGTCATCTGGATGTCGAGGGTTCGAGTCCCGGTTCGAGCATGGTTGTTCTTCTTCTGTGTTCGATTTGAAAGTGGGTAAACGTGCCACTACCTCTGTAAAAAAGGGTTGTGTAGGCGAATGTGACGTATGAAGTAGCTATGTCGTATTCTTGGCCGTAGTTGGCTCTACTGAAAAAACAAGATACTCACTCGGCTTAAATCGTTGACAGATAACTGTCAGCGGGATTGTAAAACACCTTAAGTCTCAACACAACAACAAGATTTGGTTAAAAAATGAGGTATAAAAGTAAGATTATCTTTAAAAAATGGAGGTATTTCTGGAACCTGCATAAAATTACTTTTAATATTTAGATTTTTGTAATAAACTATTACAATTTTTTCGGAATCTATATCCTTATTTATCATTTGATGATGGATTAAAGAATTAGTTCTATGTAACTGGCAATAGATCCGGAACGGGGAGAAGATGATTTGAATCAAATAAAAAAAGTTTTCAATAACATGAATTCGATTTAACCTTACTCTTTTTTCGATGATTTAATCAAAAAAAAAATTACATTTTCCTGGAATACGGGCAATGGCAAAACATAGAAATATTTTTAATACAAGTAATTTCATCATGTATATAGCGGCCTTTTTCTAAAATTTTGAAGATTTCATATGAATAACCGTCTTAAAAATTTGCTTTAATTGTGCCAAACACATAAAGATGTGGTTAAAAGATGAGGTACGAAAGTAAGATTATCTTTAAAAAAATGTAGGTTATTTCTGAAACGTGCTTGAAATTATTTTTAATAATTAGACTTTTGTAATAAACTATTGCAATTTTTCCAGAATTTATATCCTTTAAGTCATTAGATGATGGGTTACGAATTGGCTTGATATCGCAAGCAAAAAATCCAGAACGACAAGGAACTCATTTGAATGAAATAAAAAAATTTCGATAGCATAAATTCGATTTAACCTTATTCATTTTTAGACAGTTTTATCCAATTAAAAAAGTATTTATCCAAGAATGCGGTTAACAACAATGTATAGAAATACTTTTGATATGATTATTTAAATTATATATTTAACGATTCATTCACAAAACTTTCAAATTTCTTTTGAATAACCATTGATTTAATTGTGTTCAACACAGAAAGACTTAATAACTAAATGAATAAATATGATAAATTGCTTTAAAACTGGAGGTTATTTCTGAAACTTGCATAAAATTAATCTTATTTATCAGATTTTTGTAATAAACTATTGCAACTTTTTTCAGAATTTACATCTTTTTTCCGTCATTTGATGATAGAATTACGAATTGACTCAATGATGCAGGCAAAAGATCCAGAAAGGCAAGATGATTTAAATCAAATGAAAAAAATTGGATGGCATAAATTCGATTTAACCTTACTCATTTTTAGATCGTAACGGTTTTATCAAATAAAAAAAGCATTTATCCTGGAATGTAGTTAATTACAACAAATATAAAAAATTAATACAATTAATTTAACTATATATATAATGGTTTATTCTAAAATTTTGGAAATTTTATGAGAATAATATTTTTAAAAATTTCTTTAAGTTCAACACATGAAGATTTGTTAACTAAAGAATAAGGTATAATAGCGGGATTAGTTTTAAAAAAATATATATTTTTTCTTTAACATGCATAAAATTAGTTATGTTAGTTTGATTTTTATAATAAACTATTATATTTTTTTCCAAAATTCATATCTTTTTTTTTATTCAACTGCATGGCTTGGCAATAGCTTTAGAAGTAATAAAAAGTCTGAAATCTTAATATTCGTACTTCGACTTTTGAGAATTTCTTTTCAATCAGACGATTCATTTTTAATGTATTTATTATGTTAAGAAGCTTTTGCAGCAGTTTTTTGTGAATTTTAATGAACAAAAATTCAATTCACTTAAGTCGATAAAGAATAATATGAAGACCTGCAGAACTAAAAAGCATTTTTTATTGGTTCTCTTGTCGGCTGCTTTTTTAGACTTTTAATTCTTAAAAACTTGAAAGCATTAACAGTTTATTTTAGTTTCGAAATAAATAAATAAAAATTATTGCAAGATACCGAAGAATATTCTTCGTTCTATTAAATAATGCATTTATTAAAGATAGAATACTTAATATAGATGACAGACTTTTTTCAACAGAATTTCGAAGCTTTTAGAGAAATTATAGGAAATAAAAATTACGTTCTTCCATCAAAAAACAAGAACTTAGAGATTCATTTAACATGTAGTCTTATAGATAAAATCTATTTTTTAGAAGTCGGAGAAATAATGTGTTTTATGTTCAATTTTATCTATATTTAGTTAAAAAGCTATTAAGTATCGCCAAAGTAAAGAAAGGGAAATTTTTATTTTTCCTGATTTCTAATAAGGCTCTCTTTGTACATTATATATCATGCAGCAATAAAAAAAAATTAGTTTTTTATATAATAATAAATGAAGCTAAAATTTAATCTCTTTTCAGTTTTTAGTTATCACTTTTTATTAATAGATAATGAGCTCTTAATTAACAAATCTAGCATTGCACTGATTATTTTATTAGTTTTCCATTTCATTTTTAGACAAAAATATTGGAACATTCTAAATTTTAATTAGTCATTTATCACCTGAAAAATGGTAATTACACTATTAACTATTATGACCTAAAATCTTATTTATATTCCTCAAAATTTATAATAAAAAATACCTTGATTTTAGCATTTATTTGTTAATTTAGAAATAAGTGTCATTTTTATGCACCTAATTGCAATGTATTCATTCATTCATTTCTTTCAGCATATTTATTCGTAACATTCAAACGTAGTAAAATGCAATTGGGATTAATATTGAAATAAAATCATTAAAGAGAAAAATATATAAACAAATGTTTTTTTGTTCATTTAATTCAAAGTCATTTTGTTATTTCAATTTTATTAAATTTTTTATGGTTCTTTATTTTTGAATTTTGTTTTATTGACGAAAATATTGATACATAATAGTTTTCCATTATTCATTTCTCATAGGAAAAATGGTAATAATATTATTACCTATTCTCACGTAATGTTATTCATATTTCTCAAAATGTATAATCAAAAAATATTTCGATTTTAGCATTTACACGTTTATTTTATTCATTTTTATGCATTCAACTACAATTTATTCATTCATTTCTCTGGGCATATATATTCATAATATTCTGTCCAAGCAAAACTCCTTTAAGATTAGAATTGAAAAAAAATGTTTAAAAAAGAAAATATATAAACATAAGCGATACATTTTATTAAAATATCCTTAATATATTTAATAAATACATTTTTCACTTTTAATTTTATTAAAATATTTTATGATTCTTTAGTTTTCAATTGCGTTTTTTAGACAAAACGTATTGATACATAATCCATTTTAATTAGTCATTTCTCACATAAAAAAAGCGTAATTTCACTATTATTATGACTTAAAATGCTATTTATACTTCTCAAAATTTATAAACGAAAAATTTCTTAAATTTAGCATTTTCTTGCTTTTTTTAAAAAAAAATGTCATTTTTAGGCAGCAAACTACAATTTATTCATTCTTTTCTCCGAGTACATGTATTGGTAACATTCTTGCTTAGTATAATACTATTGGGAATATGTATTAAGAAACATAAAAAAAGAAGAAATGTATAAACAAAAGCATAATTTTACTCTTAAAATTTTTTTACTCTTTTTTTTATTTCAAAATATACCTATCATATGATATAGCCTGTATGTCATCATTAGGAGGAAAAAAAAGCAATTTCCTAATTATTAAATGAACGAGTTCGAATAATTACGATAGTTTACTAGAAAAGAATGCATATCAATAAATTTCTTTACCTTTATGTCATCAGTATTATTAATAATTAAACAGAAAAATGTAAATATAATATTCATAGACAATATCTATAAAGATTATTGAATATGCAATTAATGTAAACAGAAAAATACATCAGATATAAACTTTTCTAATTATATCTGTTAGAATAATGCATGGTAAGAGAAAAATCTATGTTGATTGATAAATTGATAATAATTTCTAATGTGGTTCGATTTTTTGCCTTCTTTAATATTACGTTATTTACAAGACAGGTGCAGTCATTAGCATCTAATTATCTCTGTAAGTTATGTGTTGTTTTTGAAGGTCATTTAAATGAAAAAGTGAATTCTTAAAATATATTTAGCATCCATTTTATAAACATCTTTTTTAAATTCATTTTATCAATATCTTATTTAACCCTTTATTTAATGACGGTACTTGAAAGTGCCATTTAAATCTGGCTTATGTCTTTACTATATGACTATTTTTGCCGATGGTATTCTAAAGAACACGGAGAATGTAACCCAAATGACATGAAGTTAATCTAAGATAAAAGTAGGAATTAAAATATTTAATTAATAATTAAATTAATTAAGATATGTCTGTTAATTGCATATTTTCTTGGGGTCCCTGGGATTATTCTGCAAAGGAAACTAAACTAACTGGTGAAAAAATGAAGTTGAAAAATTGATGGCAACATAATTCGGCATATAAAGGATTATCATCCATTGCTTAGTTTTGATTTATCAAATAAAAGAAAGAAAATATTCCTAAAATCATTCTGATTGAAATTAAAAAGGTCCATCATTATTATAGCAATCATATATACAGCAAGATATGAGTGTTTTTTTTTTAAAGAAAGCCATTATTTATATACAATCATGATGGAATTTTATGTACTTTTAAAATTAAAATAACAGTTACTGTCAAATTTTTAGAGACAAAAGTTAGTTTAGATTTCAATTAAGTAAAAATTAGCCAATATATTTATCTTGGTAAAATTATTATGCATTCTGAAGTAATGCCATACACAAAATGTTCATCGTCAGAAAATTTAAAATCTGAATATTTCATTGATAACAGTTTCAGTTCCATATACAATTTTTTTCCAATTTTATGTCTTAAACTTTTTATAATTCTTAGTTTATAATAAGTAGGGTTTTCTTTTCGTCTTTCTTTATAATATACAATTTTTTAAAAAATTGCTCAAATATACAAAGTACAAAGAAAACATTGTAATTGCCCAAAAATTCAAACTCGAAATTTTAAAAATTTTCCTCATTTTAAAGCTTTTCTGAGTTTGAAAAAAAAAAAGAACAAATTTAGCAATTAGCTTGCCTGTACATCTGTGACCATGATCATTAAAAAACATTTCGAGTTTAAAGGATGAATTTTGAAATATGGATTAACAATTAAATTTGTAGGTTTCCATGAAACTTTCAACGAAATATATTAATGGGAACCCTGGATGATTGGCTATTTAATTATAATTAAACTCGGTAACTACGAAACGCAAAAGGCTATGCAGATATATTTTGGTACATAGGTTCAACAACTAAACCATAGATTATTTTCTCAAATGTGAACTACATCTATCAACAGTTGTCTTTTGTTGATTTATATCTTTCTTATGATAGTAGCCATAATAATTTATTAACGCATTGACATAAATAAACGGAATTTGATACCTTATATGGCGTCTGCAACTGCTATTCCGTGCTAACTTTGCTGCTAATCAATTAGCAAATAGCCGTCCTAAATACATAATCTTATGAAAGGTTTAGTAAAAAACCAAAATTATTTCGAAGATCTAAATTTCGTAAGTACCGTTCACCAATGCCATGTATCCTCCCGCTGGTGTGGCGTGGTGTGGAGAGGGGGGTGCCAGTTCAGGTGTCGTCCTCGTCATCTGACCGTGGTTCAAAATTACGAGGTCCGTTCCAAAATAGCCCTCGTGTTGCTTTAAACAGGACGTTAATGTAACTAACAATGCCATGTATGGCAATCATGAAATTATCCAAGGCCCACGATTTAACCCGAGAAGAGTATAAAACAATTTTTGGAGCGTATGCGAAAAAGTTTTGGGATAACCAGTCCAACTGATTTAATATGAAAATTAATATAGCCAATTGGAATAATGTAAGGTTCTATGATTATTCTATGTAATACCTATTGATTATGCTATATATTAGTCTAACCGGCGTCACTGTCATGGTTATTAATTGGACATTTTCGTTTAGTTTTTCGTTAAGTATAGAGTTTAGAACTCTTTTAAACATATAATTAATATAAATCTCTTTTTAACAAATAAATATCTATAATTTAGACTCCCCCTGTTAATAATTAGAATCGAATATAGTTTGCGAATTTTTCAATTTTTATAATTAGTGATATGTTTTAATTTAAGTACAAAGTAATATATACTTTTGTTACTTTGCGAATTTTCATTTTTTTAAATACATTATTTGGTATACAATTATTTTATCTATTATATCAGCTTCAAGTTTTACTTTCCAGCTATCGTTTTTTAGTTTTATATAATTTAAAAAAACATTTTAGAGAGAAATCATCAATTTTTTCTCCCAATTTTTATAATTAGTGACATGGTTTAATTTTCCAAGTACAAAATATATCATTTTTTTACTTTGCGAATATTCATTTTTTTTAAATATATTATTTGGTACACAATTATTTTTCACTATTACATCAGCTTAACGATTTACTTTCCAGCTATCGTTTTTAAGATTTATATAATTTAAAAAGAAAAATTTTTAGAGATAAATCATGAATTTTTTCCCAATCCCAATTTTTATAATTAGGAATACATTTTAATTTTCCAAGTACAAAATAATATATACTTTTTTACTTTTTGAATATTTATTTTTAAAATATATTATTTGGTACACAATTAGTTTTTATTATTATAACAGCTTAACATTTTATTTTCCAGCTATCGTTTTTTAGTTATATATAATTTAAAAAGAAATTTTTTTAAAACTAAATCGTGAAACAATGTGTTATATAAAGCATATAACACATTATAGTAATGCTTCTACCTCATTGAGCATACAACTGAATTATATTTTTAATGACATTTGTATAGAAACTCACATTTTTGAAGCAGTAAATGAACTATAATGAGATCTATGAATAAAAGAAGATACTTAGCCTCAATACGTGTGTGAATACTGATATTTCAATTCCTTTCTGAAGGAATTCATAAGAGCATGGCAAATACAAAGATATTCATATTTAAAATGTAGTCAATATTTTTGCATGAACCCTAGAAAGCAAAACAAACACAAGAATATTCATTGATATGAAATATTATCAATATTCTTGCAAGAGCACTAGAGCCAAAAAATTCAACTAAGTCATCTGAAATTAAATTTAGATTCTGCATTTGATAAAGTATCAATTGCCACCTCAGAAATGCTGAAATTGATTATTCTCTTCAATTATTGTCTACGTAAAATTTAAATTCAAATAATTGATTATTTTTTCATGGAATTTCCCAATTTTACGATCAAATATCTTGTAGTAAGTAGTTGTCAACTCGAGACTTGTTCATTTTTTAAAAAATTTCTTCACTGTTAAGGTATCCGACTACGTTTGAAGAAAAATTACTGATAACTTGGATTTTTTTAAAACCATTTAAAACTATGGTTTTTAGATGTATTATCAGTTATAATACAAAAGACTATAAATACATCAAACTACTTGAAAATATAATATATTTTGAAAAATATGAAAATTTGTAGTAAATTATAATAAAATTTGTTCAAAAGGGTTAACACTCTACACAAAATGGTAACTCAACAATCCTACTTTTCTTTGTACACAAGTTATTGAATATAATGATGAATGGAATGAATCAAAATCTAAGAATATTACTAAGATGCAAAGAAGTGACGGATAAAAATATACGTATATATGAATTTTTCCATAAATTTACAACTTAATTTTTCTAAAACTATATATAAAAGAAAAAGTTTGTTACCAACAATAAAACTTTTGGTTCATTTCTCCGCCCATATTATTTAAAACACACGTTGAACTTCTTATGTAAATACCTCTGTTGGTTTTTGAGATATCCTGTTAACGGTGGAGAATTTTTACGAAAATTAAAGTTTTGAGACGAAGTGAAAGTCTCATTTTAGCTGAAAAATAGGTGGCCTTGAATGATAGATAAGACCTTCCTTTTCCTAGAAAAGATAAACTGTTTTGGAAAAAGGAAAGTCTGAACTACAAGAAATAACAATAAACAAAACTTCACCAACGTTTTCGATAACCAGTGTTTTTAACGTAGTTGGATTAATCAATTTCTTGTGACGTAATTGTGGATTTTTGATTAAACATTAATATTGCGTTATCTCAAAAGCATAGCTGGAAGAAATAATTATCTTTTGCATATAAATACGTTTGAAAAAATTCATTTTTATTTCATTTATATTATCCAATGTTGAAAGAAATTCCTATTTTTTAATCTTTAATAAAAAAAAATTAAAATAAGCGGTTTGGATAATAATAATTTAACAGCTGAGGAAAAAAGTTCTAGAAAAACAAATTGGTCACCAAAAGTTTTTAGAATAATATTAAGGAAGAAGATTTAATTAGAGTATTAAAAGAAGTGCCTGTATACAGTTTAATTATTTCAAAGAACAAATTAAAGTATTAAAAGAAGTATCTGTATACAGTTTATTTATTTCAATCTAAAAAAATCGGCTTGTAAATTTTTAATATGCATTAAAAAGTACTATTCAAGCGCTTAATTTATATTTTGCATGATTCTGAAATTTTTGCATTTTTTTATAAACAATTAATAGAATTTTTGGAAAAAATATTCAGAAAATTCTCATCCAATATTATATCAATATAAATTAAAAATTACAATACATAGAGCTTGAAAAAATAAAATAATTTAATTTTTTCTGAGGTACATATATGTTACAGTCAAAATGATAAATAGAAAATTCCTCTTTCTTTATACGAAGAGTTTAAGTAAAAAAGTATTTATGTTCATATGTATATATTTTTTCGAATTACTGAAGTTTGGATATCAAATTTTTATCTTTAAATATTTAATCTCCCTCTCATAACATAGCACTAGAGATGAATTTTAGTAATAGTTACTTTTTAAAAGAAAGAAATATTTAACCACATTCAAGTATTTTTATAGAAATGCATATCATTTAACATAGCACTGGAGACGAATTTTACTTCATTTGCATTTTCACCCAATCAAATATAAAATTATGCTATCGCTCTCGAATTTTAGAACCATGTTGCATAAAAATGCAATCTAAAGATGATCACAGCAATTTACTTTCTTGGTTTCTAACAAACGCCCAAAAACTTCAAATTTCTTTTCTTTTTCCAAAAAATGTTGCTTTTTTGCTTCCTAATTAGCTCTGTCCCATCACAAAGAATGCGGAAAATGTACAGCCCCTGCAAATGAGGGGCTTTTGAGAGGGCGCAGCTCATTACAAGCGGAATCGTAACAATAGAGTGCAGTCTCATTACCTAAATTCAGTGATGCTCATAATTGTAGTTCCTGCAAAAATAAAGCTGCATCACTCATTGAAAATTTGACAGCCCTAAAGAAGTGGACTGGCTTAGAAATCTGGGCTGTCATAGAACGTGATGAATTGTCCAATAGGCTACTTATATAATAAACGGATTTTGGCCCACAGAAATATTGTAAGGTGCCCATTTATCTTCCCGGTGACAAGTTTGTTGAAATAGAACCTTAAAAAAACTTACCCATTATCTGGAATATCCTGCTATTTTTTGATTGATTTTTTTAAACCTTTTTATGAATTGATATTTCATTTTCTATTTTTTTTGTTCCAAAGTCGCTTGCCAGTGATGAATTGAAATGAGAGAGGAAAAGAAATTAGCTGAACTTTGCTTTTTTTACTTCTTCGTTTTCCCACATCGCCTTTTAAAAAAAGATTTAAAAGACGTAGATTATTTTTTTTTTGTATTGGACATTGTAGAGCTCTTTTATTCCCACAAATGGTAAATTGTGGCTGTGGTATGTTAAAGTATGCTGTTTCTGTTAAAGTGATAAATGATTTGATTAAGTTTTGATGAAAAATGAATTGATTTTAGAAAAATTTCCAATATATTCAAAATGTAATTACAAATGCATGATATATAAATGTCAATTTCATGCACATGTTTTTTTTTCTTAGCTATGTGTACTATTTCTTCTAAGTACCAATATCATTTATATTAAAAAATCGATTTTATATTCTTACAGCTTTTCAAAACTAAAGAATATTAAGCTTGAACTCTAATTAAAAACATACTTAAATCTCTTTGTGATATAAATATTATTCTTCGAAGTTCTTTTATTTACAATCAAATTTTAATCTTAAATTCTAACTTATTTAAGTCTCTTTGTGATATAAAGACTATTCTCGGAAGTTCTTTTATTTGCAATCGAATTTTAATCGTAAATTCTAATTTATTTAAGTCACTTTGTGTTATAAAAATTATTCTTGGAAGTACTTTTATTTGCAATCAAATTTTAATCTTAAA
>JAPMOQ010042969.1:2707335-2731527 GCA_026543055.1 Argiope trifasciata
TTAAATGACGAATTTAATAGCTTCCTAATTAGAATATTCACTATTATTTTAATTCCTTGAATAATAATACGTTTCAAGTGACTTTTTTCATTTTAAATTATTTAATACTTTTCATTTAAGGTATCCGACTACGTTAATACCACTGGTTATCGACTACATTGGCGAATTATTATTTCTTTTAGTTCAGACTTTTCTCTTTTCGAAACATTTTTCTTTTCTAGAAAAAGGAAGGCCTGTCCTATCATCAAGAGGAATTTTAAATAAATTCTATTTTTTATATAAAATTTGTTTTTAACTTCACTTTTCTCAAAACATTAATTTTCATGGATATTCCCCATCGCTAACATGATATCTCTAAAACTAATACAAGTATTTACATAAACATTTCAGCGCGTGTTTTAAATAATATAGACAATGAAATGAACCAAAACTTTTATTGTTGGTGGAATAGTTTTTTCATTTATAGGTGTTAGTAAAAAAATTAAGTTGTAAATTTATGGAAAAAAATGCATATATACGTACATTTTTACCCATAACTTCTTTGCTTTTCCAAATGTTTCTTAGATTTTGGTTCATTTCGTCCATCTTCATATTCTATAAATCGTGTACAAAGAAAAATAAGGTTGCTACATTACAATTTTGTGTAAAGTGTCAACCGTTTTGGTTAAGTTTCATTAAAATTTACTACACATTTTCCCATTTCTCAAAATATATTATATTTTCAAATAATTTATTGTATTAATAACTAACAATTCATCTAAAAATCATAAAATGTTTTTTAAAAAATGTAATTTTTTAAAAAAAGTTCTTCTGGACTCAGTCGGATACCTTAATTGCAGATTAAAAATTCAATAATTCGATGTGCGTCTCAGACACGTCATTGTTTGCGAAGTGGTTAATGGAAACATAACGGAATGTCTTCCACAAGGTTTCCTAATTTGCGTTCTTCCAAAATGATGTCCACGGTATGAAAATTCATCGTTAAATCTAGTTTGCTTTTGGAAATATTTTCAATTTCCCAAAAAGAACGTAAGTTATCATTTTTACCATATGTTTACGTACACTTGCAGCACCAATACCCCCTGGGGTGTAGAAAGAAGAAACCCCACTGTTCAAACTCAGTTCTCGTGTGAGCTGAACCCAGAGATAGTTGCGCCTCTACTGAGCAGGACACGAAATACTGTGATTTACCCTATTGTTTACATTTTCTTTTATTAACCTTCCAGCGGGCGCGACCGCCATACTAACATGAAAGGTTGCGCGTACTTCCCACATACGCTGTAGTAAATTGCAAATTTTCAAAAGTGGAACTATTAAAATTATATTGTAAATAGCTCAGGATTAATAACTACAATTACTTTAAACATTTTTTTACTTAAAAAGAAGCAGAAACAATATAAACATAGGTTGCAATAACAATATAAAATGAACACAGGTTAACTGAATTGATTTAAAAAGAATATCTAATACTATAATACGAGGAATGGTTGCCAAGTCGAAAATCGCCCCAGAATTAATAAACTCCGGTAAACTTGGGGGTCTGGGGTTTTTGGCCACGAGGAATCGATTGGCGCCGGTTTTGAAGCGCTACGTTTGAGCAGTTCGGAGTTACAGATAGGATATTTTCAAACTTTATTAGTTCGCCATAATGGCTACTTAAATTTTCAAGCGGTAACGTGCTGCTATCTATAGCCAATATGGCGAACTAATAAAGTTTTATGTTTATGCTGTTATAGGTTTATAATATGTTTCTTATGTATGTATATATGTTTGGTTTTTCTAAATAAATTTGTCAAAAATATTGAACTTCAACACACTTCAATCTTTACCTTTACTTTACCTTTGTATAGAATAGTTCCCTTTCCAAACTCTAACTTTGTTTAGAATAGTTTACAATGGTGCACTTTAACCGGTTATCTTTTCACCAATGGTTTCACAAATTTTCTTATGGCATGTATTGTTTTGATAAATCACAATTGAAAATTTAAATCTTCGAGTTAGCTTCGATACCTGTTTTCTCCGAACGGAGCTCGGTCACCCGCTGGTAAATGAAATAGCCGAAATTTTGACAGAGCAATTTGCATATAAAATACAGAAGGTCAAAAATACAGAATTTATGTATAAAAAGGAAAAAGTAATTGAAAGTTAGATATGAAAAAGAAGAAAATCGTTTCATTGTTATTTCAATGCAGCGATGGAATTTGAGCAAATGCGTTTAGTGTGCTCCAAACATATAAATTTCTGAAAAATCTCACAACTGAACCTCGTGATTTCAGTCCGCTTTTATTTCCCTGACGTGCATCTTCCATTTCTTCAATGCCTAGTTCAGCTTTTCTCTTTAGCACCTTTAATTTTAGTTCACCTCTTAGAGATGTAGGTGCTTTTTTTCAGCACTTTTCTTCGAAAGTGCATTTGCCAGCTGTGGCTAGGCTAAAAGAATACGGATTTATTTGTAAAATCATATAAAATCAGATGGGACGAAAACTTACATGAACGGTCGCGAGTATCTCTAAAATAAAAATATCAGATGGGCAGAGACTTATTAACGCCAGAAACTTACTACGACAACTGAAAGTAGGTCAAAGGGAAGGGGACAAAGAGCCCAGGACATGCGTTCAAAGTGCCACCAGATCTGAAGGTATAAAACGAAATTCATCTTTAGTGTATCTCTCACATACGCGCTCCCGCTGGAAGGTTATAAAACTACAGTCCACTACTTTTTATTTAGCTACAGAAATCATAAGTTAAGTAAACCCTTTGAAAGGAAACATTGATTTGGATTGCAAGATTTATTATTATACGTCCCTACTATAATAAATCCTAATTTAGTTACTACTAATCTGAAGTTACAGCTAGGCAATTTTTTTTTGGCTTCCACCAAAAATATCAAAAAAAGAGTTCACTTCCTAATAAGCAAGAAACCTTTGAAGGTTAATTAAAATAATTATCCACAAGAATGCAATATGGAGGAACTGTAAATTCATCTTTTTTTGAAGGATGTATTTTTATTATCTCAGAAGTGAGAAAAAAAATCAACATCAGTCAAGTGAAAAGTATCATCAAGTACGAAACAGCTGCCTAAGCAAAATGATTAATTCTTGAAAGAGAATTATTTAGACCTTGTACGGTGGAGTTGGTTTTTATTTTATTTAATCCCAACATATCTTCTGCCTTCAACATTAAATAATTATTTTCTGAAGCTGAATCAAAAACACAACGAAGATTTATTTTTCCGTTTGGATCATGAATAAAAATGTTAGTAATATCAAGCAACCGTTTGCTAATAGAATCGCATTTGGAGGCCAAGGTCACTGATGACTCAGATGTTACGCTCGCTACGGAGGATTTATTTTTTTAATTAGTAATACATTTGTCTTCACATAGTAAGATATTATTCCTTCCTTTAATATTTTTGTTTTTCCAAGTTTATACAGAAAAAAGAGCTTGTGCAATCATTGGAATGATTTTGTTGACAGACAGCAATTATATACATGGTTAAATTTATCAATTTTCTTCCTTTTTTAAGTAGTGATACATTTGTTTTCACATAGTAACATAATATGCCTTGCGTTAATATTTTTGTTTTTGCAAGTTTATACAGAAAAAAAAGAACTTGAGCAATCATGAAAATGATTTGTTGGATTTGTTGGATGAGCTTTTATATACATAGTTTAATTTAACAATTTCCTTCCTATCAGGAATTGAGAGATTTTTAAATTTATCACATAAGGGGTGATACAAAGTACATTAATTCATGACGCATTGATTATTTTGCTTGTTTTCGGTTAAAAGTTATTTAAGACGAATTATTATTTCTATTGACAGTAAAAATTATTTTACCTTTTGTTGGGTTATTTCTTGTTGAGAAATCTGGTTTAGTAACAGATTTTAGCTGTATGCATCTAAATTCCATAAATGGAAAGAGTTTTCCTGAACTAGGAACTTCAGTCGTTGTCAGACTTAATTGGAATAATCTTTCAGAATCATTATCAATTTTATTATTTAACACATGTAATAGAGGCCGCGGTAGCCTGGTTGGTAGAGCGTCAGTCTCGTAACCAAAAGGTCGCGGGTTCTGTCCTCGTCTTGACCAAAGACCACCGTGTTGGCTAATGGAAGTTGGGGCACGTTAAATAGGTCGAGACTATAAAGTCCTCCAAGTTCCCATAACAAAACGATACCACTGGGGGTACTGAATCAGGGATGAGTCGGTCTCTGATTTGGATCTAAATTCCGACTTGCTGATGGATGGATGGATGAATGAGTGTATGAATGAATTAAACCAACCCCTAAAAAGGGTTGTGTCGTGTGTGTGAGCTAGAAGTCGGACTTCTGCCCTCTGGGTGCTCAGGGGTCTTTACCCTCAGAAGCTACTGCAACCTCTTTCCGTGAAAAACACAGACACGACAACAACAACACATGTAATTTTATGGCATCAGATAACGGATTAAATACAATGTTTTAAAAGATTGATTAGAATTTTGCAAGGTATGATTTCTATCACTATGTCTATTTTCGAAGGCCTTGAACAGAGAATCAAGCTGGCGTCCAGACTTAGAGGTAGCGTGTCTTCCTAGTGTTCTGGGTGTCCCGGTTCAGGCATGGTTGTTATTCTGTGATCTGTCTGTGAGTAGTGTGAATGTGCCCCGCAATAAAAAAGGGGTTGTGCAAGCAAATGTGAAGCAGGAAGTAGCTAAGTCATACCCTCAGGCCCAAGTTGGCGCTACTGAAAAACAAGGGACGCTCATTTAGGCTTAAAATCGCTGACAGCAATCAGCGGGTTTGTCAGTGACAAGTGCCATTGGAAACTACCAAACAGAGAGAATCAAAAGTAACTTAATCGCTTTGAATGAATGTTGCTTCTTTTTCTAAAAAACCTTTCAAATATATGAGTTTTTGTGTCTCATCCAACAATGGACTTTTCCCAATAACATTAACAAACTACGATTTGAAGACCACTAATTCTTGAAATTCTCTACTAAATATAGGCAAAGAGATAAGTCAGATATTTTATTATTTGGTTTTGGAATAGTGCAAATATGAGATTTCGTTATTATACTTGAAAAGAAATACAAGAAGGCTTAACTTCATTTCTTCAGCAAAATTTCCCAATTCAATACTAATTTCTAAACCATCTTTTAAATTCACATCATCAGGTTAAGTCCAAAATTCACTCTTTATTTGATTAAGTTCTCACGGAATAGCGATAGCTTTATGCTTAGAGCCCTTTTTGGAGTCATTAAAAGGCTAGAATTCCGTGATGAAGGTTTCATTCTTATTAATTTTAGTATTAAATGGGCCTTTTTGATGATTTAAAGCCATGAGCAACGTTTTATAAAGCAATCTCTCCAGCTTGAGGGACTAATTTTATGTCGTGTCTGTAGTGTTGGCTGAAATTTTGCCAGCCTGGAGGTTGAATTCCGCCAAGGATCGAGCTCGCGACCTTTCGATTTGCAGTCGAGTGAAATATCCTCTAGACAAAAGTGATCACCAATGTTCAGTGGCTGTTACTGGCTCATTATCACCACAATATTCCCCTACTAGTGAGTCTTTGGAGAGAAGAATGATTTATAGCTCCAAGCATTATGGCGAGCGCGTGAGAGTTGTTTCTGCTGCGTCAAGTGAGTCTGACGACTTTGTATTGCTGTGTCACGTGAGTTTGACGACTTTTGATAGCGCCAAGCTTTAAAGCGAGCGAAGAGTCTGTTTTTTGTCCGAAGTCACCAATGTAGCGATAGCGTTGGCTGGAATTGTGCCAATGTGGAAGTTGAATTCCGCCAAAGATCAAACTCGCGATCTTCCGCTTTGCAGCTTAGTAGGCGCTGCCGAAATACACTCTTCGCTCGCCATAACGCTTGAAAACTATAAAATAGTTCGTCTCTGCGTAGACTTACTGGTAGGAGAGTATTGTGGTGATGCCTTAATAAGCCTGTAACAGCCACTAAACATTGGTGATCACTTTTGTATAAGGATATGTTACTCGGCGACAAAGTGGAAGATCGCGAGTTCGATCCTTGGCGGAATTCAACCTCCACATTGGCACAATTCCTGCCAACACTACCGCCACAATGTTATGGCGGCGGCAGGCCTAATTCTGGCTACATACTCAGAAGTAATACATTCGTTGATAGTGAACAATTTGAAAATAATTGATTTAATGCACATTGATAATAAAACTAAATTTAATTAGATCAACACACATAATAAAGATTTAACAATTGCAAGGAAGTTAAATCCACATCTAATCTGTATGAGTAGAACTTGGAAAGTGAAATATTTTAACGGGATGTAGGGGGCGACACTGTATATTGAAACAGGAAGTGGTAGGTGGTACACAATATTTTTGTGTGATAACTTGTAGTTAGTCAAAAATTATTTGAAATGCCCTTACAAACACTTAATAATACTCTCCGTCTTCGGTGGATTTTTTCCCATTGTTAATATATCAATTTCAATGAAATAGGAGAAAAGAAATACTTTGAAGTTTGATTTTTATACATCTTAATATTACATATTACTTGTTCTTAACATAGATATCTTTCTCCTAATATAACCTTTTAGTTTTAAAAATTGATGATTCAGTGTTTAATAATTGATAAAAAAATTAGTGTTACAATTTCATTCAGTTTAAATAATTGAAATTTATTTTTAACTAGCTGGCACCTAGACACGAAATGGAAGTTATTTATATAAAGTCACAGTCGTGAGAAATGATCGTGTCTTTTTTAATCTTATTTTTTATTGTGAATAATGCGTTATTTTATTTTTACTTCTTAGAAGAAGCATGAGAAATCACAAAATTAATTTCGCACTTATAAGTTTCATCGCTTAATCGTGAATAGTTTACAAGGTCTTTTTTTTTTTCTTCTTCTTATTCCATTTAACACTAGAATATATTTATTCTAAAATTAAAGTATTGTCTTTTATGGTAAGGAATGAATTAAAATGTAAAATAATTATGTTGATTGGTTGCAGAATTGTAGCCTTTAATTCATTCGAATTTCTGTAGACAATTTCAGAGAAAATTATCATTTCTCATAATTTAAACATCGGAAACAACACTGTCTTTTCCTAGAATGGAAATAATATTTATTTTTCAGAATAATATTAAAAAGTAAAATAATTACATTGCTTTTAATGTTGATCTGCATGAGAGTTGTATCCTTTAATTCATTCGAATTTCTGTAAATAATTTTAGAGAAAATTACCATTTACTGTAATTAAGACACTGGAAACAACAATGAAATGGGAATAATGTTTCTTTTTCAAAAATATAAATAATTTATCAAATATGATAAATTTTTGCAGTTCATAATTATTGTCCATCGTCTATTGTCTTCCTTTCATATATTGAACAACGCATTGAAACAATAGCTTAGTCTTTAAACTGGAAAACAATGTTGTACTTATTTTCATTCCGTTTAAACGTTTCTATATTAATTTTAGTTTGAGACGAAGTTCTAGGTACTGGTTTTTATATTACATACGAGACGACAAATTGTTAAAAAAAATTTAGGAAATGTTACTGAGACTGATTGGAAGCAAATTTTCTAGTCAGAAAAAAAAAAGAAATTTATCCCAAAAGATGGCAAACTTTGTAGTTTGTAATATTTGGTATCCTTATATATTAAGTCTAGACATTACAGTCTAGTTTTTAAATTGAAAAACAATGATATATTCAATTTCATTCTGTATAAATATTCTTATACTAATGTTAGTTGTAGACGAAGCTCTTAATATTGCATTTTTATTACATACAAGACAATATATAATAATAGAAGTTGAGAAATGTAATTGAAATAGTTTTCTATACATTGTTACCGAATGATATTACATTTCCAACTCTAAAATTTTTGAAATATTTTTCTTTGCTTCATTTCAAATTATTTGACAAAAAAATAATGTAAAACCAAGGAAATTATTACAAAATTTGTTTTTTTTTTAATTCAATTCTATGCATCTATCTTGATGCCCAATATAAAATCATGAGAAATTATAATTTTAATATATGCACGTATGTTATCCAATTAATTTCAAAATATAGCTACCTCAAATTTAATGTATGTATGTATTTTATCCAATTAATTTCGAAATATAGTTATTTCAAATTTAATTTAGTTATAAAGCGAATATTGCATTTTATTTGATCGTTTCAGTGATATATGTTTCGAGCACTAAGAAGAAATTTAACTATATCTTTAAGAAGACGAAAGAGCAATGAAATATTATAACTAAAATATGAATATTTTTGCAAATCAGCATTTTAACTAAATCCTATATTTATGAAAAGACAGTTAATTATCGCTAAGAGCAGTTTTCAACAGCAGCTGGGGCTCTTATTTTCTTAACTTCAGACGACCAAAAATTTAAAACATATTTTATTAAAGAAATCGATTTACATTTATGAACGCTGTAAGGATTGAAAATGTACGAAATTCCTTTTTATGAAAAATATTGTTTAATCTTTAAACACGAAACTTGTTAAGAATTCTGAAATGTTGTTGAGCCACGGGAGAATCAAAAGATTCGATGAAGGTTGTGCAGAACGTTTTCTTGACTGTCTCATTATAAACTTGAATTTAGAATATTGAAATTTCTTAAAGAAAATTTTGTGTGTTTATTTTTGCCTTCAGAAATAGTTAAATCCCCTCAAGTTTAATATAAAGATTAGGAGGAAATTAGTAAAACATATTCTTATGCAATGGATAATGTGAAAACATATTTTTATACAATGGATTATGTGAAAACATATTTTTATACAATGGATTATGTGCATTCTTATTTAATGGATTCAGTAAAAACATATTTTTATACAATGTATTATGTCCATTCTTATACAGTGGATAATGTGAAAACGTATTTTTATACCATGGATTATGTGAATTCTCATGCAATGGATTATGTGAAAAAATATTTTTATACAATGGATTATGTGCATTCTTATACAATGGATTATGTGAAAACATACTTTTGTATACTGGATTATGTGAAAACATATTTTTATACAATGGATTATGTGAAAACATATTTTTATACAATGGATTATGTGCATTCTTATACAGTGGATTATGTGAAATGGACCATTGGAAAACATATTCTTGCTATGAATTATGTGCATATTCTTATACAATCAATTATGTGCATATTCTTATACAAAGGATTATGTGCTTATTCTTATACAATGGAATATGTGTATTTATATTCATTACAATGGATTATATTATTAACGAATTCTTCTAAATCAACAAACAAATTTCAAAAATAAGAATGTGTGATTATGAAAAATACTTATATCAAATAACGGAATCATAATCAAATCTGTCGATAAAAGAAAATAAAATTTGCAATAATGATGTGTTATTCCTTAACCCTACTTTACATGATTTTTCTTCTTTTTTGTGAAATGAATTTGGGTGATATAATTCATACTCTAAAATAAAGAGAAAATGTTTTTAAAAATCCTAGTATAAATATGTAATACAAAATAATTAAAAAACAGCATGATAGAAATATCCATCATTATGCAAATTTACATGTTAAGCTCAGTACAAAAACTTTAATGTCCCTCACTTTTAAATTTCTTCACTCATTATGGCTTTTATAAGCAAAAACTCTCAGATTAGTTATAAAAAATATAATCAATAAAAATAACCACTAATTTACAGTACACCTGTATTGAATGCAATTTTTTGTTTACTAAATGTTATGAAGGAAATTTCCATCATCATGTAAAGAAGAGTTAATACTCTTTATTAGTTGTTCCTTAAATAATATTTACAGAAAAGTTTGAATTCATTCATAAAATTTTTATCGGTTTTTTTCAGTTATAATAAAATGCATCATTATTTTTTATTAATTAAAATTATGTAGAATTCATGTCAAAAAAAATTTATTCAGTTTTTAATATCAGCTATAGTCGTTTTACTAGATTGATCCTCCAAAAAATGTTTATATATGATATAGAAGTTTGATATCAATATCATTTTTGTCTCATTTGTTTTATTAAAATTTTATATGAGAATTATTTCTGGAGAAAGATATCTTTAAATGTTTTTATAAAAATGTAATTAAAAGATTTATAAAATCAAGCAACATATAGGTTAAGCTGTATATCAGCTCACCGACATTGAATTTGTGAGGCGTAATAACTTTAGATTACACTTATAATACCTCTGTTGAAGTATGAAAAAAAAAAGAAACTGTTGGTGTTATACTTTCGAAACTTATAAGGGTTAAATATCACTTTAAGATGTGTAAGGATTAATCAAATGATTATATTTATAGAAAAAAATAAAGCTCTGTTATTTTGTTTTATTCGTTCTAAGAATAATTCGCATTTTACAAAAGTTTCTTGCACTTAAAAGAGTTTATTTAAGGAACTAAATAACACTGAAAGAGTAATTACTATATCAGAATAAAATTCTGTTTAAGGTTAGAATTAAATAAATGAAATAAATTTGAAATGATTCTGTGTTGTTTTTGTGACTATAGCATTTTACAAGCGAGCTAACAGTTACCAGTCAGCGACTTAAGCCGAGTAAGCGTCTCTTGCTTTTTCAGTAGCGTCAATTAGGACCAAATGTATGCCTTGTCACTTCATACCTCAAATTCGCTTGCACAGTCCCTTTTTACAGGAGGGAAGGGGCACATTCACATTCATAAATAGAACATAGAAGAACAACCAACCCCTAACCGGGACGTCCAGATCACGGGAAAGACGTGATACCCCTAAGCCATGAAGCAGATAGAATTAATTCTTTATTCTACATGAAAATAGTTTTCATGGGTTATTTACCATTCATTTTGTTAAAAATTTTAACTACATGCTAGTATGAGATTCGAGTAGCTTTTTAGCAACATTTGTATCAGAATGTCAATACCAGTTTTTCATAATAGTAGAGTTGTACGAAAAACTCTGAAATAAAGTATAGTGTGCAGATCAATTAAAACCAACTGCCTGTAAAATCATACAGATCATTAATCCAGTAGTTCTAAACTTAAATTCTAAACTAGTTTCAGAGTACCTTCATTGAAGTCTCAAATCTCTCTAGCGTTAATTGCCCGTTTATTCAATTCGCTAAAATTACTAAATTCAGTAATTGAATACACAATTCATTAATAAAAGAAAAAATGCACAGTGATCATGTGTTGTTCCTTAGCCCTACTTTAAATGATTTTATTTTTTCTTTTCTGTGAAAGGAATTGTGATATAATTCATATTCTAAAATAAAGGGAAAATGTTTAAAAAAATCCTAATATAAATACATAATACAAAATAATTAAAAAACAGCTTGACAGAAATATCCATCATCATAGAAATTTACATGTTAAGCTCAATATAAAAACATTAATGACCCTCTCTTTTAAATTTCTCCACTCATTATGGCTTTTATCATCAAACACTCTCAGATTAGTTATAAAAAATATAATCAATAAAAATAACCAGAAATTTACAGAACACCTGTATTGAATACAATTTTTTTCCACTAAATGTTATGAAGGAAATTTCCATCACCATGTAAATAAGTGTTAATGCTCTTTATTAGTTGTTCGTTAAATAATATTTAAAGAAAAGTTTAAATTCATTCATAAAATTTTTATCGGTTTTTTTTTCAGTCATGATAAAAATTCATAATTACTTTTCATTAATTGAAATTATGTTGAATTCATGTCAGAAGCTATTTATTAGTTTTTAAAACCATCTATAGTCTCTTTACTAGATTGATCCTCCAAAAAATGTTTATATTTGATATAGAAATTTGATATGAATATTATTTTTCTTTCATTTGTTCTATTCTGCTGTAATTTTATGAGAGAATTATTTCTGGAAAAAGATATTTTTAACTGCTTTTATAAAAATTTAATTAAAAGATTTATAGAATCAAGCAACATTTCTGTTTAGCTGTATGTCAACTCACCGACATTGAATTTGTAAGGTTTAATAACTTTAGATTACACTTATAACATCTCGAAGTATGAAAAAAACTGTTGGTGTTACACTTTCGTAACTTATAAGGATTAAATACTACTTTAAAATGTGCAAGGATTAATCAAATGATTATATTTTTCTGAAAAAAATAAAGCTCTGTTATTTTGTTTTATTCGTTCTATGAATAATTTACATTTTACAAAAATTTCTTGTATTTAAAAGTGTTTATTTAAGAAACTTAATAATTTTAAAAGAATAAAATTCTGTTTACGGTTTGAATTAAATAAATGAAAAAAATTTGAATTGATTCTGCGTTGTTTTTGTGACTTATGGAACTTTACAAGCGCGCTAACAGTTACTATTCAGCGATTTAAGCCGAGAAATAATTTTGAAAGCGTAATTACTATATCAGAATAAAATTCTGTTTACGGTTAGAATTAAATAAATGAAGTAAATTTGAATTGATTCTGAGTTGTTTTTGTAACTAATGGGACTTTCAAGCGCGCTTATAGTTACCAGCCAGCGGTTTTAGCCGAGTAAGCATCCTTTGCTCTTTCAGTATCTCCAGTTAGGACCAGATGTATGACTTGTCACTTCATACGTCACATTCACTTTTACAGCACCTTTTTACAGGAGGGAAGGGGCACATTCACACATTTCATAAATAGAACACAGAAGAACAACCAACCCCTAACCGGGACGCCCAGAACACGGGGAACACGCGATACCCCTAAGCCATGAAGCCAGAGGAATTAATTCTTTATTCTACATGAAAATAGTTTTTACGGGTGGCCTACCATTCGTTTCGTTAAAAATTTAACTACATGCTAGTATGAAACTCGAGTAGCTTTTAGCAAGATTTGTATCAGAATGTCAATATCAATTTTTCACAATAGTAGAGTTGTAGAGTAACGCTTTAAAATTGAGTACAGTATGCAGACCAATTAAAACCAACTGCGGGTTTTAATTGGTCTGCATACTTCTTCTTCTTGCATACAGCCAACAACCCCGCCACCATTGAACGTAGCAGTATCGACAAGATTTGTTGGGGTCGACTGCTGAATAAATATTGTCCAACCTTGCATTGACCGATCAGTCAAACTAACATTCCTTTCGAGGTTGTTAATAGCTGACTTTCTCCCCATCTGCACTCTCTCAAACAGTTGGAATGAAACTGTCAATTTTTTGGATGATATCCTTCAGGGTTTTGAGATGACCTGGTACCATCAGTACTGTACTTAAATCATAACTGACAATCTTCAGGTCCTTCCTTAACTTTGAGATCTCCATACATACCATTAAATAGTGGTAAACTGTACCCATTTCCCCACAAATGCATTTATTTTCCTGCGTTCTTCCAAATCTTTGGAAATCTGCTGGTAATCACCCATGTCCTGATATTATTCGGATTATAAGTGGATGCTATCTTCTTATTTTAATTTCCGGATGAGGAATAAAGTCGAAAGTGATTCTTCCTTTTTTGGACATATATCATCTGTCAAACCATTGTAGTTTTATTTCTTCTCTCAATTCCCCTTTTAAAACACCACTTGATTTGGGGACAATAATATCAATATTATCTTTCTGTATCGCCAACGATTTATATTAGAGTGTCAATAGAAATTTTTCGTAATAGTAGAGTTGTACGAAACGCTCTAAAATAAAGTACAGTATGCAGATCAATTAAAACCATTTGCCTGTAAAATCATACACATCATTAATCCAGTAGTTCTAAACTTAAATTCTAAACTAGTTTCAGAGCACCTTCATTGAAGTCTCAAATCGTTCTAGCGTTAATTGCCCGTTAATTCAATCGCTAAAGTAACTAAATTCAGTAATTGAATACACAATGCTTACGATTATACTAATGACTAAAGTCCCCTGAAGCCTTTTTCCCATTTCCTGAATTCTCAGAAAACTCTATTGTGTTTTACAGAGACAGAAGACAGAAAGAAGAAAAAAGAAAAAAAAGGAAAGATACTGGAACTAATTGCTGAAATACTTTTCCTCCTCCAGTCGGAACAATTCTGATAATAAATGACAAATTCCATTACTTGCAACACATTCTGGTGTCGTATTCCATCATCAAATGAAGCATGGATGCTCTTTTGTTCTTATCGAAACAAACCCGTACCATCTGAGAAAACAACGCCTTGTTTGGCATTCGAAAAACTCTTGTAGAAACAAAAAATAATTCCCTTCAAGGCAGCGCAGTCAAAGCACGCACCAAGACGGGTGAGCCCTTCCACCAACCACGTGGGCCCACGCCTCAGTGTGTGATTAACCCGATGATGGCACGGGCCAGCGATTTTCTTACGCTTCATTGAGGAGCTCTTCGACGATTAAGGGAAGGTTTGAATTAAGGTCAAAATAATCGCCAGTTTTCTACGACAGAATAAACTCGGAATTGAAAACGAATTAGAAAATCCCAATTAAGAGCGAATACTTGGCTCGAACAGCGTTCTTTTGTTTCAGTCGTCTTGGCGCGGAATGAACAATCAGCGTGAAAATTCCCGGCGGTGTGCGTGCCCATGGGGGGAGAAGGAGTTAAGATGAATCTCGACGTGCAGAAAAGAACTAATGGAATCTGTAATTGGTTAAGATATTCGTTGAAGAAGCAATAGAAGAAAGTGTATTATAACATAAGATAGATTTACTTTTAGCAATTCAATAAAATAGAAGAAAGCATTTATTTTTAGCAATTAAGATGGGCAATATTTAATGGGATAAACATAAATTCTATATTGAAGATATGCTTTTGACTAAAACGATTTAAATATTATGTTATTATAATTTGAAGACAGAGGTGTAATTTAATACCGAATTGACAACAGTGAAAGGGTTGATTGTGGAAATGGTTTCCGGTTTTATTTCAAGTAAAAAAAAAAACCTATTATCCATTTTGTTAAAAAAGACCTATAAGAAAGGTTACTTGTTTTCCATGTTGAATTAAGTCACATTTCCAGCAATGGTTCTATTTTGGTGCTGTGGGTCTCTTTGATTCACAAAACATATCTATTTCTATTTTACCTTTAATCTTTGACTCAATCTATTTTACATACCCAATTCTATTTTACCTTTAATCTTTGACTTGAACTGCTCCATTCATTCTTCTCCATCACTAAATATTAGTTGACTGAACTAAACAGTAAGAATAACCGAATAAGAATCAATCGAAAAATTCTTATTGAATTTTCTGAAATGATTTTTTATAAATTTAAAGAAGTTCCTCCAAAGGAATCAAATTTGATTACATAATACTAAACATTAAGTATCATACCCTACCCATCATGTAATACTAAGAGCTTCGAAAAAGGGTTAATATTAAAGACAATTTCATGATTATTCTATTTCCTAACAGAATAAAAAAAATTACTTAGCAGAAAAGTTGCCATGCAAATATAATTTATCAGTAATTCATAACATTTATATATTCTATAGAGTACATAAAAGCAGAATAAAACATTTGCTTTTGCACGGTTTTCTTATTTATTTTGAAGGTGTTAGTAAAATTCTTTAGGTATAAATGCCACCAAAGCATCTATGCTAAAGGATAAGTATCTAATAGCTGAAGAAAATTGAAAATACAACTTTAATTTTCGATTTTGTATTTCTTAAACATTTTTAAATTATACTTGTACAAACAAATATAATATGTTCCCCAATAATTTCTTTTGAATGATAGAGAGATATTGGAAATTTCATATAAGCTACCATTGAGTGGGGTTTTTTTAAAAATATTTTTCAACAAAGTTAGTAAAGTTTTAAAAATATTTTTTAGAATTTAATTAAAATGTTAAATTAATATTTATTTAAATAACAATTCTGTAAATTTTCGGGAAAAAATCCCCGTATTAAATAAAAGATGTAATAAGTAAAATTTTTCTTCAAGTTATTATTTTTATGAAAAATTAAATGTAAAAATCCGCAAAACATAAATATAAATGAAATTGTATTTTACATACTGAAAGTAACAATTAAGAATATATAAGGTTTCAAATAGACATTCTACATTCTGACTAGAGGTCATTCGTTATATTTAATTTAGATATAATGATAGTAGATGCGTGATTTAACAGTTAAGAAATTTTTGTCCGCTAAACGAATAAAAGTACCTCCATAAAATAGGACAGGATATTATTTTTTCAAGATAAAGTTATCTGTCAGTAAAATATTTACTCATGAATCACTAATTTGGCAAGAGTTTGAACCTCTGAATAGCCTCAGATTTGTAAGAACGTTGTCTATAATAAAATTTTGTTCCATCAGAAGATAATCTTGTGAAAAACTTAATAAACTCGTCTGGTTTCAAGTATATTGAATGAAGTATTGTTTAAGTATTATTAGTTTCAAGTATTCTTTGATAAGATCATGATTATTTCTCCACGGTAAATAAGTTTTTTTTTAAAATTTTATATTGAGAAAACACCAGAAAAAAGTAAAACTTAACGGCACTCTGAAAATTGCTTTCAATTTCTTTTTGTAATTCATTTGAAGAAGATAGCTCTAGAATTTCTTATTCAGATGGGAAATTAAACTTTACTAGCTAACATTATATTCAGTTTTCCGTGGTGTTTGTCATTTTTGTCTCGTCGTTGAAAACTCGTTGGATAAATTATTTATCCAATAAATATATTTTGTCTACGTACTCAATTCCTAATATTAACTTGAAATAGAATTTATTAATATTTTCTTAAAATAATTTTTTGTAATATTAGGCAAGAAAAGTGTTCGAGGGAATATAAATTCTTTAAAAACTTCAATGTTTAAATTAGACTGAATAGTTGTTTGTTCCTATGAAAACTGAATTTTTCATTATATTGAAAATATGATACTTGTACATGGAGCTGGACAAAAAAATTTAAATAACAGGATTATATGCTAGACACTAACACAAAATTATCTTTAAAACGAATATATATTCACTTTTTATGTATTTTAATAAATTTCTCTGCAATTCTATGTTTGTAAAAATGGAACTTCGAAATGGAATTTTCTCTTTTAATGCACCTGAAATCAAAAATTGTATTCCATTGCGTGCTTTCGTTGAAGACGCAATATTTCCCTTTTTTTTCCAAATTTATTTATTAGATAATCAATAAACTTTAGTTAAAAATTACATATATATTCTTGGTAGCATTTGATGGTGAATTTCTGCACAGGAATTTAAGCAACTGGAATATTTATAATACTTAATAAGAAAGTGTTTTAAAAATCTAAAAGGGTGTAAAATATAAAAATTAAAAAATTTTTAGCATGCTTTTATTAACACAATAAAAAATGGAAAACATTTTAAAACAAGATATTTGGTTGCCAAAAATATTATGAAAGAGTGAGGCATTGTAGAGATTTCAGAAATTAAATTCCAGAGATTATTATAACTTAGGAAGTAATTAGAAAATCTTAAAAAACTAAAAATATATAAAAATTGAAATAAATTTAAAATTCTATAATAAGTAAAAATATATTATGAAGTGAATTTCTGTTTTTTTACTTGGTTATTTTTGTCAGTGTTACATATCAGGCTGATTTCTATTCGAAGATTCACATTTCTAATAAAAATATATGGCAACTTTTTAGTACACTTATAAAAGTGTGTTTTAAAAATATACTTTTATTTTATTTTTTTTTACTTTTCCTATGTTTTTTAATTTTTTTATTCCCGTTTCCTTTATCTTTATAAGCAACTTGTGAGATATTACAGAATTTTCCTATGGAATATCATCATACAGATAGCTTGTACAGCGTGCTACCAGGTAATAACAAGCCATCAAAGTTAATAGTTATATTTCCAAATCTCACTAAGGGAAATCAGCAAAATACATCAGATTGTATCAATTACATAACTATCTTCTCTTTTGGATACTAGATGGTGATGCCTGATAGGCTATCCCATAAGCCATCTTATAATGCATTGCGCATTACGGGTGTAATCAGAATGAGATGTGATACTGTACTGATAAGCTGCGCGTGTGAATATCTTGTCTTTGTTCAGTGTGTTAATGTGGTTATTAAAGAAATGTTCCTGAAAACATAAGTTCTGCTGCTTCCAGCACAGATCATTATAATCTACATTCCACCACAATGGTGCCCAATGTGGGACGCCATTTTTGGCGCCATTCTTTAATAACCACATTCACACACGGCATAACAAAAGATATTCACAAGCGCAGCCTATCAGTACAGTATCACATATCAGTCTGAATACACTCGCAATGCGCAATGCTTTATGGGATGGCATATGGGATAGCCTACCAGTCATCGCCATCTAGCATCCAAAAGAGAATATAAGTGCCATGTAATTGCTACGAGATTTAAAATATATCAGAGATAATTTTTAATGAAATGAATTTGTGAATCCTGAATCCTATAGATGCAAGTATTAGGATAAAAAATCCTTTATGTTATTTTAATTCTTGAATTGTCATTTTCATATTCGAAGGTATATTATTATTGCATTTAAAAATAATATCCAATGAGAAATCCATATCTGATGCTGTAAGTTATATTTTGTTTTAAAAAATGTTAAGAGTTTTAGAATTAAAGTAACTTTAATCATATCGCTGCAGAAATATAGAAAAAGTAAATGTCAGAAGAATGTCAATTTTCAGTTGTGAGCATTTTAAAAAGGGAAGAATATAAATTTCAAAAACTATGACGGATGGAGGCAACCCTAATAACACACTACTATATAAATTTGGACATTTTAAGAAGAAAAAACAATATTGTTCTACAATATTAAAGCAGTGTAAGACTTTTGTTATATTGTTTCATTTTGTGAGATTTGAGAAAACAGTATTGATTAATATTGTTACGGATTTCCTGTATTAATCCGTCGGGTTCTTTTAAACTTGTATAGTGGGTGTGTATGGTATTAGAGATGAGATGAAGAGCACACAGAATGATCAGTCCTTTAGTGGAGACACAACACAAACGTTTATTTACAGGACGAGACGAACACACAGCAGCACGCAATAACAACAGTAACTCACAAGTAGTAACAATATCTGCAGTACTAGCTATAGTACTCGACGCTGCTTCCTCAATAGACTACAAGGCACACAGCTCAATTCAGCACTTGCTTGGCTTCGCCGCTTCTTGTTTTCTCCTCTGGTGGACTCGCTATCTGCTGTCGATTCCGACGACTACTGCTCAGCGGAATAGTGGAGAGGTTTCAAGAAGTACCCGCCTTGCGGAGCAAGGCTATCTTCGGTCCTAGCACTTCGGGAACCTGGCTTCGACTGATGGACCTTGCTGCTTGGATCTCCTAGGGGTCTTGTTGACTGGCTCAGGAGCTATGGGAATCGGGGTGGGGAGTGCAGGGATCCTCCAATGGTAGGCAGCTCTTCCTTCGTCCAACTTGGAGCTGTGAAAAACCCAGAGAGAGCGAAAAACAGATTTTTGCGCGGCTTGTTGGACTATTGTTTTTTAATGGACAAATCATATTACTTTTACTCACGGTTGGGTGTGACGATACATGAGATCATGACTACTGCTCAGCTTGAAACGATGGCCCTTATATAGTCCCAAGAGGCGTGGCTAGAAATGTCTCGCCCAATCAGGGTGCGTCTGGACATATCTCGGTTCCTGATGGACGAATCGGGAAAATTCTCAATGTTTCGGGTACTTTCCATTTTTTCGCCAAAGTCGCCAAATTCGTCGCCAAGTCGCCAAATGGTTGTCAAGTTTGTTGCCAAGCTCTGGGATTATTTCTAAGAGCATCCACAGCATCCAGTAAAGAATACTGTAAAACATTCTTTCCAGTGAAGGAACCAATCATGCTGGGAAGCAGTATCACAGATACGTAACATTCGTGACAATATTGTCACGTAGATAGAATTCAAGAAGACGCAGGAAATAGAGATAAAACAATTTATTAGCTCAACTCTGAACTAAGAACACTGTGACTGAGACATCTTCATCTTTTATACAAGTAGAGAAAGTTCCAGAATACCTTCCTGGAGACAGTAAGAAAGTCCAGAGCACTTATCTGGTAAATTAAAAAAAGGTCCAAAATCTTCTAGAACACGAAATAAAGGAAAAGCACTTAAACAAACCTTAAGTTCACTAGGATTCAAACACATGATCTCCTGACTATGAGTCCAGCGTAATAGCCATCTAGCTGTGCAGACTCGGTAATATTTTATTTCAAAGCGGTAATATTACTTACACTATTGAACAATGTAAAATGTAAGGCTTTAGTTGCATTGCTTAATATTCTAAGATATGAAAAAAAAAACATCAGTATTGTTTTACAGTATTATTAAACAATGTAAAATCCAACACTGAAATAAGTTTGTCAAGGGACCAACACTTAAATTTTTATAGATGCTAATAAACAAACGTTTGAAGAGCAATACTAAGAAATTTCGGTTGATTAATCTGCACAGTGATTACCAACTAAAATTAAATTATTATTTTTTTCTTAATCGCGTATTAAAATATCTATGCCATAATTTATAATCAAAAAATATTCATGAGAATGTGACTATCCTCATTTCTTAAACAAAAAATATAAAGTTCAAAACAAAATGTCGATTATAGTAATTTTCAAATAAAAACCAATTTCATTCCGACGTTTAAAATTGCCGCCTTCTATCAGAATATACTGAGATGACTTGATCTCGATAGATCAAAGAATACTCAGAATTTTGTTGACACTTCTTTATTTTACATCCCTATGTATGTACAAAAAACAGCTCGTTCTTATCTTGATTAAATAATTGCTATTTACATCACAACACTCCAAGTTGAAGGATTTAACTTGAAGATCAACTCTCCATTAAATAGTTAACACAACACCCCAGGGAATTCACGAGTTGGTTAGTCAGTCATCATCTCAGGCGGTGCTCCAAATCTGCCGGACTCGTGGGCGTATTCCAGTTGTCTCCCAGAACCCTTCTCTCCTTTTTCTAAAACACTATGCGTCTTTTATCACTGCTACAGTCACCGCCTCCTCTTCTTCAGGGGCTACCGATCCTCTCTTCCGGCCAATCATATCCAGCCAAGGGCCATTTCCAAGGGCGTCAGTCTATCGTCGGTAGTTAATTAAGTAGCGCCGAAAAGTCTGGAACATGGGGTCCGCTTACAATAGGGAAATTCGGCATCCAGATGTTTGGATGTTCCATTGTCGCTGAAAGCACTATCACTGTCTTCTGTACAAGGAATTTCCATTTGTATTCTTTCAGCTATAGATGCCTCAGGACCCTAAAGGGGACTATCTGCAACATCTGGTTATCTCAAGGTGTCTAGCAAACACAAAGGCAACACAGCTGGCTGAAATATTTTATCACTAAAGGAGGACGGGGAATGTTACAATACCTTACAGCATTCGAATATTCAAAATTATTACAGAAATATTTCATCTCTAATAGTTAACTATAGATATATATACAGAAAAAGAAGAAAACTATTGATCGATATCTGAAATATTTTATTATGCTGATTTCTCTGATTAGATATTTCCACTGGGAGTAATATCAGAATCTAAAAATAAGCATGTAAAATAAAATTGATGATATTCACATAATTTTGAACTATTTCGGAATTTAAAGCTCCTACATTGAAATACTTTAAGCCAATAGCTTAGCAAAATTGATTCATTAGTTTAGTTTAGTTATATTAACGTTCCGTTATAAAGCAACATTAGGGCTGACTGCAAAGTTGATACAATGAACTGAGAGGTAATATTACTAGCTTTGTCTGTAAAGGCCTAGCATTTTGTATAATTTGTCAACTGCTGCGAGTTTGGTTGGAGCATTATATTTGAAAATATAGAGGGTTAAATTCATTATTTTCAAGATCTTTACACGATATTTTTATTCTCAATTTACCACCTGACTTTGGAAATAATATGTAGTTTAATGTTTTTAGAAATCAGTAGTTTATTGAAGTAAAGCTTTGTTGTAAATGTCCCTGATCTATAGCTTTGTTAAAAAAAACCGCATTGACACGTAACATTGCCAAGGCTGCATAGCTGAACGGTTATGACGCTGGACTCATAGTCAGGAGATCACGTGTTTGAATCCCAGTAGACTTAAAATTTGTTTTTCCTTTATTTCGTGTTCCAGAGGATTCTGGCTCTTTCTTTAATTTACCAGATAAGTGCTCTGGGCTCTTCTTACTGTCTCCAGAAAGGTATTCTGGAACTTTCTCTACTTCTATAAAAGCTAAAGATCTCACAGTCTCAGTGTTCTTAGTTCAGAGTTGAGTGAATAAATTGATTTAACTCTACTTCCTGTGTCTTCTTCAGGTGTGTCTACGTGACAATATGCAGTTTAATGTTTTTCGAAATCAACAATTTATTGAAGTGAATTTTTGTTGCAACTGTTCCTAATGGATAACCTTGTTGAAGCTCCAATTAAGACAGACCTTTTTTTAAAATTTAATGAATTTATTGATTCTCCGCTTTGTGGGAGTTAGTTTTGAGTTTGCCTTTGACGTCTCTGCTACATCAGTGATGTTACAGAACCTAATCCATTTTTCTAAAGGGAGTTATAAGTGAGAGGCAGGGCAATATGTTTACGTAACAAGGCTTAAACCTTTCGCGATGGGCGTGTCATATATGCATCACATACGGATGCCTCTCACAGCCGGGCTTATCACCTGTGCATTTCGAACTCATGGGTCGATGATGGATATGCACATTTTAAACCGTAGCAATGTGTATTTTAAACTGGAACAATGTGCATTTTAAAATGGAACAATTTTTAATCGTTACTAGATGGCTCCCTGTGTCTATTGCTTTTGAAATAAATGTAATATTAGTATCCTGACCTTCAGTTCGCTCATATTCAACTTGACCTTGGTATTTTACTCAGCTGTTGAGCGAGAGGGGGGGGGTAAGAATATAATTAACAGTATTGGGTTGTGCAATTTTCCACTTGATAGAATCATTCGAGCTTCTTTTGTGTGTGTGTGTTACAATTGTATAACTGTAGTCTTTTCGGATTTTACCGTTAGCTATGTATTTCGTGCGGAATAGAATACATTTTGTGCATTTCTCTTTTTAATATGCAAAACCTTGGTTTCGGCATATTATGGCGAGAAAACACGATTTGTCAGAAAAAGAATATCCTCCTTTTATGAATGAAATAATAATCTTAAAAAGTAGAAACAATGTAGATGTTAGACTTTAAGTATTTTTTTCGTGGGCTTTTTTTTTTTCTGAAGTTACGCTTAACGGCACAAAACTTGTTCTGAGGGGAGATTTGCTTTTTGGATAGAGGCTTCCTGTTCTAGAAGATGGATTATAGATTGGTATAGATCTTTATAGCTAGTTAATTAACATCTTATAACAGAAAGAAATTTTCAAGCTCCATTTATTAGTATTGTTTAGGAAACAAGTCCAATTCCCTTGTTTTTGTTTTTTAGTCTTGAAAGTATGTCCTGAGGTCCCATTGTAATGTTTTTGCTTTCTACGTAAGATTTCATGAGCTAATTATATTAATATTGGATTTTTTGAATTTAAAATTCATACTTGGTCGTTATTTGTTCGATACCCAAAATGATGGAACCTCTATCTGTTTATCATTTTATAAGCAAAAAAATGATGAAAAAATAATTCAAATAAGGTAATCAGCCTTGCCTTATTTTTCCAGGACCACCACTATAGTTAAGTAATCATTTTCACATAAATAATCCATAATCTTGGAGACGGAACGTTTATTATCACTTCACTCACACACACACAAAAAAAAAAATAACACTTAAAATCAAAAGCTTTTCAAAATTAAGTTTAGATTTCATCCGAAGACCATCTATTGATGCTTTTACTGACAGGTCTCGGTATCAACTGAAAAAAGGTGGCGCTGCTGTCGGATTCCAAAGGGGGGAGTTTGTGACGCTGTTAATTCGAAGTGAGCAGTGGACTGTGTCCTTTGCTTACTTTCTTTATTTACAGTTACATACATCCCAAAATGACAGAATCGCTATCTGGTAATTCAAAGTAAGCAGTGGACTATGCTTTTTGCTCACCTTCTTTATTTGCAATTACATACACCCCAAAATGACAGAATCTCTATCTGGTAATTCGAAGTGAGCAGTGGACTATGCTTTTTGCTCACCTTCTTTATTTGCAGTTACATACACCCCAAAAGGACAGAATCTCTATCTGGTAATTCGAAGTGAACAGTGGACTGTGCTTTTTGTTTACCTTCTTTTTTTTACAGTTACGTACGCCCCAAAATGACAGAATCTCTATCTGTTAATTTGAAGGCAGCAGTGGACTGTGCGTTTTGCTTACCTACTATTTTTACAGTTAC
>JAPMOQ010042969.1:2739788-2773182 GCA_026543055.1 Argiope trifasciata
GAGGATTAGCTACATGTGTGCAGAATATGATGTCCTGTTTGTGTATTTCAACAGGCTTCTCATCTTTTCATAGCAAATAATCAACAATAAATTTAATTTTTTTAAGACAGTGAATAGGTCCTTGGGAAGTATTCTTCCCACTTCTTAAATTTAAATGTAAACATAAAATTCGTTAAAATTAAATATATTTCCTTAAATGGTGTTGTTTAATTGTTAATAAAACATTTTTAAAAAATCTGCGAGAAATTCAAAAGAGAAACAAATAGCTCACGAAAGGGATAAACATGAATATTTAAGTTAATAACATTTATGATCGACTAGCCGAATATGGAGAACAGCCGGTTCGCCAATCTTAATGGCTCTTCAAAATTGTCAGTTGAATAGTTTTTGTAATGTCATTGTTAATTAAATACTCTGACTTGTCATTCTCAATTACATATTTTATCTAACTTGTCTTTTCATTGCTTCTCCATCAAAATATTTTTAAGGTTCACATTTTGGTACTCACATAATTTTCAATTACATTATATGCAGTAATAAAGGTCTTAAACGCGTAATGCACTATATGTCTTTTTAATTATTTTTCAGCTCAGTCAAAATTTCGTCTTTAAATTAAAGTGGAAATGATTAAACTGCATATTGATATAAAAACATTTTTTTACTGACGCCAAGCATTTTTTTTTAAATATGTACTACTGAAAAGAGAAACGTTATGTGTACTACAAAATAATTTCAATAATGTATGTAATATTTCAAGAATTATTCAACAAAAATTTGTTAGATTCATCATTAAATTCAGTTTTTAGTTTTGTTTCGGTCTATAAACATAATTCAAAAAAATTATTAAGTCTAAGGAATTATTCTAGACACTTCAACTTTTAAATAAATAAATGAAAGTTTCTATTTTCTTCTATCAAATCTGATCGACTTATGAAACTTTGAATAGAATAATTTAGAAGAATCAACACCTTCCTGCGTAGGATATTGAGTCTTGAGAAACCCTGGAACCTAATCTTCTTTGGAAAGGTCGATGAAGAGGTTTAAAATTGCCTTCTTTTATAGAACAGTGATATTCAAATATTCATAAACCAGTCAGTTTTAGAGATTAACTTAGTTGATTGAAGTTTATTTCTTTTTATTTAAAATATTAGTGTCTGAAAACTATCTTGTTAAATATGATTCACAGAGCAGAGGATCTAGATAAAAGTTAAACAGTCTTCATTTCTTAAAGCCTTATAGACTCATGTTACACATTATGCAATTAGAGTATATAAATATAGTAAGTTAAAGGTTAATATTTTGTAGCTATAGTATGCAAATGCCATGCATTCATTCTCAGAGGCAACAATTTTATTCCGGATTATGCGAGAAAGTTTTGGGGAGACCAACCTTGAGGTTTTAAATTTAATTAAACTTAACTTGGGGTTTTTAATTAAATTTTAGCGATTTTCGCAGTAATTACCAAGAATTTTGTAGTACGAATAATTTCGCACTATCTTAATTTTCAAAAATTATCTTTTCAACTAAATTAACGATTTTATGGTATATATTTTCTATGTTTAACAATTTTAACAGAAAAATATTTTATTCACATTTTCTAAAATTAAATTTAAGAATTCTGAACGAATATGAAACGAATCATGAGAAACCATAAATAATTTCTTTCATTACCATTCTGAAAGAACACTAAGTTTCACAATTCTAAAAGAATACACAAATCTAATATATAAAAATGAACATTTGTTCGTATTTTATATACTGTCGTACCGTTCATTCGATTTCGATAAAAACATCGCAAGTTATTGATTGATTGCACTTAATATAATTTTTTCGGTAGCAGCAACGTGCCGGATACCAGCTAATGCCATATAAAAAGGAAATTCACCACAAACAGAGCTATAACAATAAATAAACTTGTATACAAGGCGATACATTTAAAAATTCTAACGCGTCAAGGAAATGCAAATAAGTGCTATTATAATATAATGTGCAATTATAACCAATTAAAAACAAATATATTCTTTGAATTCTGAATAAATCTTATATATAAGCCATAATTTGGGGGGGGGGCACTTTCTGAGATACATGGCATCTATTCTTAATGTAGTGTATAGTGTTTACCTTGATTTTTTTAAAATCTGAATAATTTATAGATTTATATACGTTAGATATATATTATAATTCTGGTTCATATCCTTTTTACTTATAACATTGGAGCAGTCATTTCGTTTCTTTACGCCATAATTAACAGGAAATTAGAATTATTTAAACGAAGTGAAAAACAATATGGAGATGTAAATATCTTCTTGTAAGCATGTCAATGATATTTCTGAAGCAAATCAGAGGAAGTTATTCAGAAGAATGCCCTAAAAATGGATTAGAATAATAGAAGAATAACAAGACGCACCTGCTAGAATAATAATTTTAAGAATTCGCATGCTGCCATTAAGAATTAAGATTTATTAAATATGCATACAAAATTTTTTATGCTGCGAAAATAGAACGTATTGCAAGGATAACTTTTATTCTGATTTTATACATCAATGAAATAAACGTAGTTAGTAATTTGATTTTAATTTTACTTGCAACAACGTTGCGGTAATATAATTTATCAGTCTTTAATTTGTTTCATTTTTTCATTATTTAAAAATGTGATTTCAAACAAAAATAGCAACAGTCAACAGTTCGATTCTAATAGAATTAAACAGTCACTCAAGATTTAAGTTACAAAATATATGCTTATAAAAAGCAAACAATGATGTATCATTTCTTAATTTTGCAATTAATATTTCATGGACTATTTTAAAAAAATCCACATCGTAACTTAATGTAAGAAGTTAGGATGGCTAAACTTTTCAATTTCTTTTATTTCATTGTTCAAAATGAATTAAATAAAATTTTCCTCGGAGAAATAGTTATTGTAATATTTTTTTTTTAATAAGATTTATTCTATTTGTTAGTGCAGCAGTTTGCTGACTTCAGAGATTACAGATATTTGTTATGCCATATATCAGCTGCATCTTATTATATATTTTTTCCTGAATAACAACTAAATTTAAAATAACATTAAAGCATAAAATAATTAACGGATAACGCGATAGATATGCATCAAAAACCTCTATGCATATGCAAAGAAGCTTTTAAATAACAGTCTTTAAACAATACTATTTTTTTATGAGTTTTATTACAGGTAATAAGGGCTGCCTTTAAAATTTCGATGTCATCAATTACGATTAATTGTCAAGAACAGTAACTTGATACTTGAAAAATCATGAATTCTGAGTTACATAAAGAAGGGGGAGGGGGGGGGGAGAAATCGAACAATAAGAAAAGTTAAATGTTTTCAATTATTTTTCCACTTGTTCAATGGGATAAACAAATATTTCCACATAAGAACTTTTAAAATCAAGAATAGTCCACAGCTTAATACATTTTGAATAAGTTTATTTATACTTCAGACCCCATTTTATTGCCAGGAACATGAATTTTTATTTTTTAAAAAATCATTCTTGCTTATAAATTTAAAAACGTTTTTTTTCGTTAGTAATTTACAAGACAATTTACTTGAAAAACGAATGCATATCTTTTATCAGTCAGGTTTCAATTAATCTCACTCTTAAGTTTAGTTAACATTTGAGATTTATTACAAAAACGAAATAAAATTAAAATTACTCTGATATTTAAAACAAAAAATAAAACAGTAAGAATATGAACATAGAATGACGGAAATCATTCAGCAGGATAATAACATCAAATAATTGAAAAGGCAAGCAAGGACAGATATTTATAGCAGTATAACACCTTGCTAACAAATAACTGCATATCCATTATCTGATAAATTTCTTTTAAATGCATTCATATTAATTAGAAATTCGGAAAGTGCTATTCATAAAAATAAAAATTGTTGTTAATAGATATGTATGGCAGTATAACACCTTGCTAACAAATAACAACATATCCATAATCTAATAAATTTCTTTTAAAAGCATTCATATTAATAAGAAGTTCGAAAAGTGCTACTCATAAAAATAAAAATCGTTGTGAGAAGCAAATTGATTGATAGAAGGAAAACTGCTGCGCAAATCAGATAGCGAAATCAAAAACGACCTTGACCTAAAACTAGTAAATGAAGAGCAGAATCGAAAGCAGGATAGTGACAGTCACAAACAGTAAAAGATCGTTGGGCAATAATTGGCCAAACTTCGCGCCACAGAATGAACGAAGTTGCTTGCGACGTTGCCCTCATTCAGACTGGACTCTATTAAGTCGTGTCATAATATTTCAAACAATCGTAGTTTCAAAATTTTATCAAACGGCTGAAAATACGAAATTTTATTTTATTTATTTTATATTATTTTATTTATTTATTTTAATTGCAAATAAGTTTTTGTTGCTAATTTGAATAAATTTGATACTCCATAAAGCTCTTGATTTTGATAGAATGACGTTTCCCATGACTTTCATTTTACCTTTTCTATAACTTTTTAAATTATTATTACAGCATATATTTTACCATATTTTTACCCCATACAATTTTTAAATAAAATATTTTTTCTCTGCTTTTTAAGAAAAATAAACTAATGTTTGAACAATCTGAAATAATTTTAATTTCCATCACCTGCACATCTATCAGTATACAAGATTTCTTTACTTCATTTATATTTCCTATTTATTTTCATTGTTTATGCTTAAGGGGGGGGGGTGCTGGAGGAATGTTAATATATTCCTATTTTATAATTAATTAGCATGATTTTTTTTATATATATAGATAGATATAAGGCATCTACTATTAAATTTCTAATATTACCTACATCATTCGTTAGGCATGAAAGTAATTTCATGAAAAAACAAAAAACAAAATTTTTATAAAGAGAATTTTTTTTGTACTATATATCTTTATATTGCTTAAAGTGAGCAGTAAACAAACAATTACTAAAAACTGATGAATAAATAAATAAATAAATTTATATTTACATATGTTTTGCAACCCTTGTTTTAATGCATTGCTTAAAAATTTAGTAAAACACTCAATTATATTATACATTTCTTCGACAGGCAACAATAAAGGCCAATTAACATTTTCCTTCAAATTTCTTATTTGCTTTATCTTAATATAATAATTTCCTTTATCTTTCTTATTTCCTTAGTTTTATAGCACAAAAACAATTTGATACATGATTAATTAAGAATATTTCAAAAAAATTTCATAAACAAAAATGCAACACTACTTTAAATAAAAAAAAACTTGCTATTTATTATTAACTTATAAATTTACTTCATGATACAGAAAATTTATTCATATTTACAAATGCTAGCATTAGCTAATGTCCGATAGACAATATTTTGTATGCACAAATTAATATTTTACATCGAATTTATATATTTTCTTGATACATGATTAGTTTTGTTTTATGGCAGAAGAATCAAATTTGATCTTTGATTAACTTAAAATATTTTACAAAAATACAACACTTCTTTAAATTATAAAATATATATATATATTCTTGATATTTACTATTAATTTATTAAGTTATTTCACGGTGTGGGAATTTTATATCTAATTATAAATGCTAGTGGTATTAAATGTCCAATAGACAATATTTTAATAGCAGAAATTAATAATTTACTACCAATTTCTAGTATTTTCATGGTTTATGATTAGTTTTGTTTAATTTTATAGCACAAAACCCAAATTGGATCTAACTTTGCATTTGCACAAAAATTCCATTAAAAAAATGTACACTTCTTTTAGCTGTAAAAAATATTTTTGTTATTTACTATTAATTTATACAGTTACTTCAAGATGTAGAAAGTATATACTTAATTATAAATGCTATTGTTAGCTAATGGTCAAATGACAACATTTTACAAGCACAATACTTCAAATTTCTAACTTTCTTGATCTATGATTAGTTTGGTTTAATTCTATAGCATAACAATTAAATTTGGTCTACAATTATCTCTGAATATCTCACAATGTATGAAATATGTTTCACAAAAATTCCATAAATAAACATGAAATACTTCTTTGAATTATAAATAAATATACTTACTATTAATTAATAAAGTATTTCATGACATGGAAATTTTAGACTTCATTATAAATGTATAATAAGAATTGCATTTCTTTTGTTCTTAATTTGAGTAATAGACACACACACACACACACATATATATATATATATATAACTATCACCATATGTATAACTATCATTTTATTTTTCGGAAATTGTAAAAACAACCATGCAAAACAATTGATTTATAGACTTTTGTTCAATAATATTTAACAAAAATAAAGTAAAATAATTTACTTCAAATTCAATCACTGGATTTTCAAAAAGGACTTATTGACCTAAGTAGTATCTGGAAACTTTGATTTCCAAGAATAAATAATATTTTCTCAGTCTTTCATAAACAAGATTTATTTAAACATTTTTTTAGAATATTTGTAATACTTGAAAGTATAGAAATTAAAAACAAATATTTATACGAATGCTATAGGTAAATATATATCTAGAATTAAATTTTCTACTAGATTTAGAGAATTATACATATACATTGCTTTAGGTACACTTTCCGATTTTGATCAGGTTTGATGAACCGAGAAAACAATTGCAACAATAACTGAGCTTCCATTTCTTTTAAAAATACAAATAATAACTGGTGGTGTGTAATTAATGAGAAAAAGTTTTTTAGAACTTCATAAGCATGACAATATTTTCAATCTGATAAAGGACTATGCAGGCTAATTTTATAACAACATTTCAGGAAAATAGAGAAAAAATTTTAAAAAATAAGCACCAATAGGAGTAAAATTTGTGTTGCAATTTTATGAAATGTAGAAAAATTATAAAGTATTCATATATTCATTCAGATCCCTCACAAAAAATACCTAGTTTGAATCTCTGCCCTAGGAGAAATCCGGCCCGAGAAAATCTTCAGGCCAGATTCATTATTTCTTTTTTTAATTCTTTCTTACATTAAACTTAATCATTTTTTTTTTTTAATTTGGATAATTTCATCTGTGTTTTAGTGGTAGCAGCATTAACACTCTCTAAATACAATGTATCTTATCAGTTTGGTTCAGAAAAAAAAAATAATAAAATTTTATAATGATTAAATTTTTGGTTAATTTCCTATTCATATAAGAATATTTCAAAATACCAACATAATCTTAAGTTTAAAGAAATAAAATTTCGTTTCTAAGTTTATAATAAATGTAATTTAACACAAAATGTGTCATTTTTTTACTTGTCGAAATAAAAAATTACAAAAATGCTGTTACAATACAAAACATAAGAATGCTATTCAATACTATTAAAACTTCTTTCATTTGAAGATATGCATTTATAAAATAAAGAAAAATATAAATGAAAAGAAAATTTAACTTCAATAATTTAAGGATATGCGAAATAAAAAGAATTAAAATCACTCTAATTGTCATTCTGTAAAAGTAATGAGAAGGTCATTAAAAAAATATTCAAAATATATAAAGAAAAATTAAAATTATACAAAAAAATTGTGCCTCTCTTATTAAAGGAAAAAATTTCACATAGTAAATCAGAAATTATTATTTATACAAAAACATTTCATATTTGGATACTTTGTTTTAAAATATATTTGATAAAACCTTGTCATTTCCACGCAACTGACCACAGTAGAAATGTGTGGTCAAGAATAGAATAATTGTATTAAATTCTAAGCAAGTTCTTAGAGCATAAAGTGAAATGTGACTTCACTTAAACTCGTTTTTAATTTCCTTTTGAAGTTCCAAGTCAGTAGGAAACATTCTCTTGTCACATTCATTACAACTGTCAGTATATTATGCAAAACACTTGCAGAGTTTTTTTTTTTTTTGTTTTCATTTCCAGATTGATTTTAGAATTTACTTTCAATTTCAAACAAAGGGTAGACAAAATATCCATTTCATCGAATCAGAGGTTATTTTATACCTTGCTGGTTGTTCATTCATTGACGGTTAGCTTAAGACATTATACACGAAATCCAGGCATTCTATAATATATTGGATTTCATACTACAATAGTAATGCATATAAAGAATGATACGAATGTTTTTCTTAGTTCAATTACATTTTTTTACCAGATTTGATGAACCAGAATTATAATTATACTTGAGTTTTCACTACATTTAAAAGTACAAATAAAATATTTGTTGACAATTGGAGATGTGCAATTAAAAATCAGAAATTTAATAGAACATCATAAGCCTGATAATGGACTGTGTAGTTAAATTTCATAATAACATTTTTAGATAAAAATAAAAAATGTTACTCCCATTATTTGAGGAATAATGGGAGTAAAATTTATGTTATTATTTCATGAAGCATAAAATAATTATGAACAATTCATATAAGAGCATTCAAAAATACCTAAATAATCGCAAATTTTAAATATTTTTTTTCTAAGTTTAAAATAAATATATTCTTCTTAGCTTTTTGTCTCATGTCAAAATAAAAATAATTACACAATTGTTAATGCAAAATCAAAATATGATAACGTAATTTAATACTTTTAAAAACTTCTTTCGCTTGAACATTTTAAACTATTGTTAGCAAAATGAAATTGTAGATGTAAAATAACAGCAATAATATAAGAACATGGGAAAATAAAAGCTAACAAGAAATAAAATATCTTGAAAAAATACGAACAGGAATAGAAATGGCAGTTATTCAATTAGCAAAGCAAAGTTTCAACACTTAAATGAGTCAAAGATTAACAATAGATTGTTAACATAAATATTTATTCCACTTCATGGTCGCTTACATCCAACGCTAATATATCCCGCGCGATTCCATGTTTGATGTAATCAATAAGTTCGAACTACTTTAAGCAAAGATTATCTTTTTCATTCACTATTTCGAATAAATACTATAATATTTATAAATATATAATAATAAATAATTTGCACTTACCAACTTTCTTGAAATAATAGCACGTGTTGTTTGACAAGCACCACAATCCAACACAAGCCAGATTGACTGCTTGATTGATTGAAATGGGATTTTGAGTAACAAAGACCGTTATTCCTCAATGCAAAAAAGTTCATTCAAAATATGTTAAAAAATCTTATTGCGATTGGAGAAGGATCCGAAGGTACGATTTATTAGAAACAGCTTTTTTTTTTTAATGAACGATTGGAATAAAGAACAATAATTAAGAGCAATATTTTTGCAACAACAGTTGAGTCAGTTGAGTATTTAAAACAAAGCAAGACGATAGGTTCAATGTTATTTTCAAGATTACAAACTTAGCAGTGAGGATAATTGTGTCGACCAAATCTATTCAATAAAGCTTTAGTTATAATATAATATAATTATCTGGGTTTAAATACGTGAAGTTATTATATCTTCCCTAATATTTTAGAGCCATGGATTAAAGGAAATTATAGTGGAAACATCGCCAAAAGATTCTTGATATTTTCTGTTTTCAAAGATGTAATTCGTTCTTTGTAGTGAGATTCCCCATAATGAGAAATTAAATCTGCTAAAGCAATCCACTCCAGCAATGGGTGCAACTCCGTGACCATTTTTGCGAGTGCGCCTGCTTTTTCATTCCAATGGATCTGTGAATGTCCTGGAGTTCATGTCAAATATATTTTCTTATTTAAATTCCCCGGACTTGAATTGTGATAGCTAATCTGTGATGACTTTTGGAGATTTGATTGTACGGCATTTTAAAGCTTGAAGGTCCAAACAGTTGCTTGTAAACAAAAGCAGAGGCTTTTTTCTTCTTCTTGTAAATGAAAGTTCATCTAGAACTTGACTAAGCTCCAAGGCTTCCACTGTCAATATTGAATTGATGAAATACCATAGACGAAGATATCTGACAAGAGATACCCGCAACAACAGTGAAAGAACGAGATCTGGATACGTCCGAAGCTATAATATAATGATCTTGCAATTATTTGTATACAGTTTCTTCAAGGGGAACCATGATGATGTAACTATAAAGAGCTTTGTTTTGAAAATTCAAATCTGAAAGATTAATTTCACAAAAATTGTTTCGGGAGACGATGGGGTCTGTCAGAATTATAATATAATTTGTAGAAGCATTCAGTTTTCCAGCAAATTTTCAATTAGAACTTCGCTTTTTTATTACTTTGACACCAGGATTCACATTATGATGACAAATAGTTTTATGAAGGAGAATGTGTGATGTATAAATCTTGATGAGGCGATTTAGAAAAATACTCTTCAACCACCTGTTTTCTTTGGTACAAGATGTAACGGGCTTGACCAAAGACTGCTTGAAGGTCTGCAAATTCCTGGCTCCAACATATCATATGCGAATTCCTCTCTTGCTATCTTGAGCTTGTCAGGAGCAAAACGACGAACTTTTTATGTGACAAGAGGACTTTCCGTCATGATGATAAAATGAAGACAACGCTGTCAATGGATAATCACACATTTTCTTTTTAAATCAACTAATGAACCGAAAAATTTGAGAAAATCTGCCTCAATAATAGCATTTCAGATATTTTCAATTGTGAATAGCGAAGTAAATTGACGACGGAGTCCAAGATTTAATTTTAGTGCTTTGGTGCCAAAAGTTTGATTAGTGTAATTATTTTAACATCCCGTTTTATATCAAGACTACCAAAAGTTTGAATTTTCGTGATATTGGCTGCATAAAAAATACCATTTGAAGCTTTTCTACTTCGTTGTTTATGTACTGGAATTACTGCTGTATCAGCTCCCATGTTTATTAAAAATTGCTTACCGGTTGATTTATAAATTTATAAGTGGTAACTTTCTCTCCAGTATATCTGGCCGCATCAAGCTATTGGTTAATTGATTTTCTGGAACTTACATTTTGGTGCAGCATGGCCAGATATGGCTCTTGGGCCACAAACTCCTAACTAACATAATAACCGGGACTTGCATTCTAAACTTAAACTTTTAACACTCATTCCAAATTAATAGGGGTACCAACAAAATTCATATCAATTTGACCTGGATTTTGATTTAGGTTGTCTTCTATATTGTCTAGATTTGCTATGTTATCTAGTATTTCAAGATAATTTATCAATTTTTTTGATGCAACTATATCTGCTTGCATTTCTAATTTATGTATGTCAGCTAAAGTTAGCAAAGATCCAAATTTTATTACTTAGTAATATTCAGAAGTGCTATAAAGAGATATAATTTTGTCGGCCATCTCTGTAATATTATCAAGAGTATCATTGCTTATTGATAAAATAGTTTGGGTTTGCTTTGAAGCCACAAATATTTAATATCTTCAACCAAAAAAGAATTTCTCGCCAAGCTTTACAATTACCTTCAGAAATAGGAAGGCCATTTTTCGCCAAGTTCCATATCAGTCAAGAGGTTATTTTTAATCTCGACTCCTCGGTATCAATTAACCTCTTTAACAAAACTGTTTTTAACGTTACGCATTTATTATTTTTAGAAGGATCGGACAAAATATCAACCACAAAATCTAAAACAATTTCATCTAAAGTAGAATTCCCAATTTTGTATTTATTGCTTGAGAAATATTGCTGACTGCAAATTTTGCATCAAATTGTAAAAATTCTAGTTTTGACATTTTTCGTCAAAAATTTGGCGATTTAACTACAACATGACTGATTTCAGCCTTTGAAATATCGAGATTTAAGGCAGGTGACTTTTCTTCCTTTCTAGACACTTTAAATGACTTTAATGAACGTATCTTAATTTCCGATCACTTGTACGGAATTCATGATATACATATTGCTAGCGGTTGAGTTTTCAAGACTGCAGTCCAAAGTCCTAGGTCACGAGTATATAATATAGGGAGGGGAATGTGTTGAGTATGATTTATGTATCCATTATGATGAAACTATAGAGAAAAATACAAATTTTATTCTCAACACAATCAAGCATATATATATATAACTATTTACATGAAATATTTGGATTGTTAGTTGACGCTCATCAATAATAGCGTAAACATACACTGTAAAAAAATATACTGAATATACAAGATTTGAAACAAGAGTTGAGTTATAAACTTGAAAGGAGTAATACATTGGGATGTATAGCAATAATGGTTGTTATCCCCTACTTCCATATGTAGAGAATAAAAAATTTTTAACTTTAAACACAAGAGAGCGTGCACAGACAAAAAACAAATTGAAGTTTCAGTCAGTTAACAGTTGCAAAGAAGTTTCTCTGATACTAATTCGTATATATTCAGAAGTTCCGGTGAGAAGAAGAGGTACAATAAGACAAAGCGTTCCCGTAACATGGAATATAATCAAAAGTCTAAAAAATAAGTCACAACAGAATTTGGTCAAAAAAGTTAGTAGATATTGAAATGCTTCATCGCTTGAAAAGAAACTTGCCGATATGTTTTGTTTGCAGTTATTTTACTCAGAATATTTTTGAAGGAGTTATCTTGTTTATCTAACCGTAGAAAAGTCCATAATTTGTCTCTATAATATGTATACTTTTTGCACGAGAGAATGATATGTTCAATATCATTTATCCTATTACATTCGTGACAATGGGGATCATTATGAAGGTTAAAACGATTCAACAGACTTGGTGCAATAATTATTTTGCTGATTAGTCTGGCCAAGACAAAATCTACCTTTTAATTTTTCGACCAGAAAGACAGTGCTTCAATGCTAAGGGTGTCATCTGAGGAAATTAAATATTTACTGTTTCTATAATTATTGATTGTGATCTGATGAGTATCATTCTTGAGGCTTGGAATAATATCTTCAGGAGAGATCCTATCAATCCAAGTTATATTTTCTGTAACTTCCTTGGCTAAGCGATCTGCAAGCTCGTTCCAGATTATATTCGAACTTTGGGGGCTATACGTTGAATAATTTTTGACCACTGGATGGACGTATTTTTCAACGATGTCAGTGCAGAGTAGCTATCTGAAAGAATCTGACAATCTTTTCCAGGAACGACGAGAACATCTAGTGCTGATGCAATGGCTAAAGTTTCTGCAGTAAAAATGGAATTGACTGGATAGACTCGAAACATGAACTTTTGAATGGAAGAAAAACCAGCAATCGAAGTGTGCTGGAGTACTTTGGATGCATCAGTAGCAATAATAAATTGATCAGGAAAGAAATTCCGAATGCATTCATTAAAGCAGCTATTAATCTCAATAGAAGTTAGATTTTTATTTTGAAATTTAAAATCCATTAGAAAAATTTCAAAGTGATTAGAGGTAGGAGTTGGGTTTTCAGGCAAGGTGATACATTGGTTGGTAGAAGGGTTTAACTTCTTGAGAATATTGGTAGTTAATTGAATTTCTCGATTATTATGAAAGTGCTCAGTGAGAAGTGGGAAATGTACACTATTGGAATTTGCTTAGTAAAAAACTGGGAAGCTAGTCGCTTGATTGTTTCTTAAAGAATTTCCTGAGAAGCAATTTTCATAAGGACAACATTCGGGGCCCATTTTAGGTGATCTAAAGCAATTCTCAGAGCTATAGTTTGGATAGTATTGTATACTTTAAACTGAGTTCTCAGTTGTTGATTACGGTGTAACCATAGTAAAATGTACTAAAAAGATTATTACTTGTTATATTGATGATATATTTAGTTCTGGAGCCATGTTTTTTTATGCGAATATTTTGAGATCATTTATATTTTTAAGGGCATATTTCTAAGATTTTTAAAGATAACCGATTTTTTTTAGAAAAATGAACCCCAAGAAATTTTTTCATTTCATTCTATTTTAAAGGGTATCCCGCATAAGAAATGCGTAGGTAAGTTGCATATCTTTTCTTGGATAATTCAGCTACTGCATTCTTTTCTGGAGAAATTGCACCACTTGTATATGTTTTCCATTGTATTTTGTACATCTTCAATACTAATTTCCTTGAAATGATGGCTGTAGAAGACAAAGATATCATCCGCAAATAAAGTACATTCAACACCTTTTTCTACAGTTTCATGAAAATCATGCATAAAGATAACGAACAGAATTAGTGAAAGCACATTACCCTGAGGACTTGAGTTGTCTCAGACTTTCAAATCTGATTTTCTTCAGTACGATGAGTTGACATCACAGGGGAATGAGTGCCACTGGCAAGTTGTCTAAAAAGAATTGCACAGCTAATCTCTTAATTTTTAGACAGTATTTTCTTATCCATGATTTTCTGTAAAACAATGTTTGGGCTCCATTTAGGCAATCCAAGGGTTATTGTTTGTATCGAATTACATTCTTTGAGTTGAGTTTAGGAGAATTTATTGGTAACTGAGCTACTGTAATAAAATACACTTAATAGGCTATTAATGGCTATGTTTACCAGATCCGTTGCTATGTTTATGAGATCTTATGCTAAGTTTTAGTCGTTTGTTGTAGCTACTTGGCAAATATTAGCCGCTTCCTCCACTTCCAGTTTCTGTAGGTATTCCACTGCAGATTGACTCATATTCGCAAGTACATAAATCACTCCAGACTAAGTGTATTTTAGCACTACCAAAGGACCACTTGACTGTCTTCCATACATTAGCTGGAATAATTAAACTCCAATTGAGCAGTCTGGAAACTTCACGGTAAGCGAATAGATGAAATGGAATATGCTTATCCCAATTTGGGTGATATCTTATTACAGGATGTAACATTTGTTTCCAAACGTTGTATCTTTCGACCAAAACATTATCAGCTGGATATCCAGGGATATGAAAATTTAGAATGAGATCCTAACCCTTTCTAGTGTTTTTGGACGAGTTTTGATATAAAATTGGTTCCCTGGTCACTAGCCAGTCATATTTGCCAGTTCTTACAAAAATTTATAGTAAGGTATCGCACCTAAATTTTACTGTCAAATTTTTCAATAGTACTGCTATATGCCGGCTGGAATGTTGGCTCATTAAATGTGATACATATTTAATTTTTGTTGCTGAAGGAGGTTCAGTATGTCCAATTATGTCAATATTTACCACTTGAAATGGTAATTCAGGTCTTAGTACAGATGTAATCGGGATTTTATAGCTTTATTTTCTGGACTTCTCAAATGATGATCTTTACAAGTTTTTCAGAAAATTTCGACATCCTGGGAAAGATTAGGCCAGAAAAATGTATAAAGAATAATTTCTTTGGTTTTTCGCATTCCTAGGTGAGTACCGAAAATCTATTTATGAGCTGGCTTTAAAACTATCTTTAAGAAATACGTATTAGATTACCAGCTGTCCTAAAATTTTATCCCGATTGTAGTGGAGATAATAAAAAAAATATCCTTGTTTCCTTTTTCTCCAGGAGGCAAGCATTCTTTAGAGATTCACAAGTTCTCTACACTTTTTGTAATTTTATTACAGTCTTATTAATAGATTAAATTTTAGCTTCCGGTGTCATTAAATCGTCAAAAATTTTACTTACTTGGCCATTTATACAAGCATTACTCATGCTGCTTCTTTCCTCCGGCGAGCCCAAAGGTGGTAATATTTACCCTTACCTCGCTTGGTGGATCTTAATTCCCTATTGGTGCCTCGGTTTTACTACACTCTACGTTAAAGCAATACTCTTCCGCTAAACTACTGAACCAGTATCATTAAGCAGGTATATTTAACCAGTATCATAAAATCCAGTATAATTAAGCAGGAACATTCAATTTGTAGCTCACTGCAATTAGAGTATCCTCATCATTAAAAAAAATCGCTTGATTCATGTAATAAATGTAGATCCTACAGGCTCTCGCCTCTATTTGTTTACCAAATACAAGAGTTAAAAAAACCTTGCCTCCTTCCATATCGAATAAATTAGGTACCAACGATGACTGAGCAATATAAATTTGTGTTCGAGAATCAACAATAGCTTCAATTTCTTATGAATTAATATAAACATTGATATTCTTTAGAGGCTACAATGTCTTGATCTCGATAGATCAAAGAATACTCAGAATTTTTAGAGACACTTCTTTATTTTACAGCCCTATATATGTAGAGATTTAATCAGCGGTCATTGCTGTTAAATATTTAGTTTTGCTGTTAAATATTTTTCCAATTTGTTGCAATAGATGTCGCCACGGGTATCACAAAATATCGCTGAAGCTAAATCCAAGACGCGTGACGTAAGAATTTGGGAAAAAGAGAACTGCGCATTCGCTCGCCAGACGGGGACCAGAAAGGGTCGTATCGTTTCGATCATGCATCTTGTAAAAACGTAGCGTAGTTTCGCCATGAAACAATTATTAACTACTCTTCCTTTTTTTTCCTCTATTGTAAATAGTCCTGTCATGGACTATTTACAATGTAAATGTCTTTTCCTTTTTCTTTATTGTAAATAAATTTCTTTCATATTCAAAAGCTTCTTTTTCTTCATTCAGTGACCCTAGACACTGAACTATATGTGGTTGGATGGGCATTCTGTCCCACCCAATTCCTACAAACTTGGGGGCACGGCCCCAGGATCTGAATTTGAAATTTAATTAATTTCTTTTCCGGGCTAAACTTTTTAGTTTTCTTTTCTTAAAAGCAGCTTAAGTTTACGAACCGAAACTAAAACTCAGTAACCGTTCTGATAGAATTTAATATAACCTTGAGACGACGTGCCAAGTCTCATTAAGTATTCCTAATATCAGTCGATCTTAAGCGATGAGTCATAACAAGTATTGAATGTCCAAATCTGAATGTAATCTATTGAATGTAAAATCCAAGCTCAAATAAATGTTGGTCACGAAAACTCCGCAGATATTTCAGTGACTAGTAAGACTTCGCAAGAGATGTTTCACCGATTCAACATGAAAGATGACATAAGTTTAAATTTAACATTATTTGAGCATCATGCCAATTTAGCGTTATTACCGAAAACTCAATGGGTCCAGAAGCTACTAGGATTAATTCCTCTGGAAGTTGCTCATTTAATTGCTCGAGAACCTGAGGAAAAATCGAAAGATTACAACCATGTGAAGAATCTGCTGTTACAGAGATTCAAGTTGTCCCCGGAGAAACTGCGACAATTATTTGTTTCACATCAAAAAGCTCCTGAGAAAACATGGCAAGATTTCTATCACGAATTGCAGACTTACTTTCATGGATGGCTAATAGGTCTGAAAATAGACACCTACGAAAAATTACGTGAACTTATCATTGCGGACCAGATGAAACAGAAGGCACCACCAGAGTTTCAGAATCACTTTCTTGATGAGTGGTCATAAATAACTTCAGCTACTGATTTGGCAGAACAATTCGAACGATATGACGATGTCAGGAGGACATTGAAACCAAAATCATCTGATGCATTCTTCAGAAGAAAAGATGAAGCTAAAGGAGGAAATAAATTTCTGAATCAACCACGAAAATCAGCGAATTTCCAAGATAGAAATAACAAGTTCCAGAAGAGACCCTTTGAGCCAAATAGAATCTCATATGTCAAGGAAAATAATCCATTTAGACCAGTGAATTGTTGTTACTGCCAGACACTAGGACATTATGGTGTAGATTGTCCACGGCGACCAAAAACTACGAAAAATAACAAGCCTTTAGCACTTTTTGTACAAATTTGCTTCGAAATTTCACGAGAGAAAATGAGAACAAGAAGATTAGCTTCAAGAAACAAAACTATCGACGTAATAATCGGCACTGGTAGTTCAGTAACACTCCTTCGAGAAGATATCAGCTAACAAATCATCAAGCCTTCAGAACTCTTAAGAGAAACGATTACAATATCTGGTTTGGGAAAGTCACTAGTCAAAACAAAAGGATCATTTCAGCAAGATATCGAATTAGATGGACAAAAATATTCTCTGACATGGCATGTGGTACCTACTTCCTATTTAGATTTTCAGGCAGTTATTGGATCTGACAATTTAGAACAAGCCTCACTTCACCAAAGAAGGCGTCAAATTTCGAAAAAGAGAAGATGTAAAAATATTTTCCATGCATGCGCAGCTATACGAGGCAAGACCACAAGACGAAATCGAAATAGAGCACATTTCTAGTCCTGTAGTAAGAAAAGGATTATCGGAGCTAATTTCCAGTTACAAGCCAGAAAAAACTGAAGCTACAGATGCATCCATTAGAATAACTTTAAAGAACGACATTCCAGGCAACCAACCTGCAAGAAGACTCTCATTTTCTGAGAAACAAGAAGTGAATAAACCAATCGACAAATGGTTAGAACAAGGAAGAAAAAAAGAACTACATACGGGTGCACTAGACAAACTAAGACTACAACTGAAAACTTTTGGCAATCCAAAGAGAATAATCACTGCTAGAGGATCAGCATTTACCTCTACAGCCTTTAGTGACTATTGTAACGAAGAGAATATCCAACATCTACAAATTGCAACCGAAGTACCTCGAGGAAACGGCCAAGTAGAAAGAATACATCGAACACTCATACCTGTCTTGATCAAATTAACTATTGATGACCCTACAAAATGGTACAAGCATGTAGACAGACTACAGAGAATCCTCAACAGTACCTCAAATCGTAGTACCAAATGGGCACCTTTTGAACTGTTAATTGGCACTCCTATGAGGAATAAAGACCTCCGAGTACGAGACTTACTGTTCGAAGAATTAATGGAAGAATTTCAAGAGCAGAGAGATCTACTTCGACAAGACGTAAAAGCAAGCATTCAGAATATACAAGCCGAAAATAAGAAGAACTACGACAGAAAGCGCAAGAAGACCCCAGTATATCAGAAAGGGGATTTGGTAGCCATTCAACGAACTCAATTCGGAACTGGACTTAAGTTAAGACCTAGGTTTTTAGGACCATATAAAATTGCCAAAGTAAAACCGAGAGATCGGTATGATGTTGAGAAAGTAGGCGACCATGAAGGTCCTCATATGACCACATCATTTGCTGACATGATGAAATTTTATTCACCAGGCTGAATAAAACGCAATTAGCGCGATAGTTAATTAACTATTTTATTCTGTAATATATTTCATTTTCATGTATATTTTAATATTCTAACAATTTTAATTCAATGAATATACACATTTTTTCATGCTCCGTGTATTATATTTTCATTTTGTAAAGAACTTTTAAATTGTTGCATTTATATTTTCGATGTTTTTTCCAGTGATGTAATAAGCAAATTATTACTGCTAATATTATGTACCTTTCTCTTAACAATCGATATACTTAAAGTGAATTTTAGATTTGTTGTTTTTTGTAACAGTTTGGCCGAGTTTAATTTAATATCAGTCTTGAATGTCAGTATGTAAATAACGATGAGGTCATCGTTCTATCAGGATTGGCCGAACTGTAGAGATTTAATCAGCGGCCATTGCTGTTAAATATTTAGTTTTGCTGTTAAATATTTTTCCAATTTGTTGCAATAGATGTCACCACGGGTATCACAAAATATCGCTGAAGTTAAATCCAAGACGCGTGACGTAAGAATTTGGGAAAAAGCGAACTGCGCATTCGCTCGCCAGACGGGGACCAGAGAGGGTCGTATCGTTTCGATCATGCATCTTGTAAAAACGTAACGTAGTTTCGCCATGAAACAATTATTAACTACTCTTGGTGGCATCTATAAGTAATTCCTTTTTTTCCCTCTATTGTAAATAGTCCTGTCATGATTGTAAATGTTTTTTCCTTTTTCTTTATTGTAAATAAATTTCTTTCACATTCAAAAGCTTCTTTTTCTTCATTCAGTGACCCTAGACACTGAACTAAATGTGGTTGGATGGGCGTTCTGTCCCACCCAATTCCTACATATATGTACAAAGAACAACTCGTTTTTCTCTTGATTAAATAATTGTTATTTACATCACAACAGTCCAAGTTAAAGGATTTTACTTGAAGATCAGTTCTCCATTAAATAGTAAACGCAACGCCACTGGGAATTCACTGAGTTAGTCAGTCAGTCATCATTTCAGGCGACTTTCCAAATCTACTGGACTTGGGGGCGTACTCCAGCTGTCTCTCAGAAACCCTCCTTCCTTTCCAAAACACTCAGCATATTTTATCTGAGCGACAGTCTCTGCCTCCTCTTCTTCAGTGGCTACCGATCCTCTCTTCCGGCCAATCAAGTCCAGCAAAGGGTCTTAGTTTGGTTTAGTTTAGTTTTGTTATATTAACGTCCTGTTTTAAAGCAACACGAGGGCTATTTTGGGACGGACCTCGTAATTTTGAACCACGGTCAGATGACGAGGACGACACCTGAAATGGCACTCCCCTCTCCACACCACGCCACACCAGCGGTTCCAGCAAAGGGTCATTTCAGAGGCGCCAGTCTATCGTCGGTAGATAATTAAGGAGCGCCGAAAAATCTGGAACATGGGGTTCGCTTACAATAGGGAAATGCGGCATCCAGATGTTTGGATGTTCCATTGTCGCTGAAAGCACTATCACTGTCTTCTGTACAAGGAATTTCCATTTGTATTCTTTCAGCTATAGATGCCTCAGGATCCATTTTTTTTTCTTGACGTATGAAAATATGAAATGCAATTTCATTGTGCAAGGAATCAAACAATTTATCTGAAATTATAAGTTCTTTTCGAGCCTGAGTATTTTTTATTTCTGTCAGTTTGCAATAATATTCGAACATAGACGTCAATCTGGATGCGAGTTTCTCCCAAGTTTCACTTTGCCCCTCCGAAGTTTTTCAGCTGGTCTGAATTCTTTTAAAATTAGAGTTTTCATTTCAGAAATCATAACTTCTTCTTGAATGTAGAGTAGTACATTCGAAGCCTAGTCACGAAGTAATCTCAACAAGATTTCCCCTTGATTTTCTTCTGTAACTTTCTTATATCTAATGGCTTGTCCAATTGAATCGAAAAATATATTAGAAGACTTTGTAGTAATAGTTAGTCCTTTGTAGTAAAGAGATTGTTAAAATTTCCCTTCCTTTAATAGGATTATCGAGGGATATTTCAGTTTCATCACCATTGAGATCACTATAACTTAAACTTGCATTTTCATTATTGAACAATCTTGCCAGTCCCACCTCGTGTTGCAATTCCTCAATTTTTCCTCATGTTTTTTATTTTTTATTTTCTTCTACTTGTCTTAAATTTTCCTCTGACGGAATCAAATGATTTCTAATAAACTCTTCTTCGCTTTCAATTAATCGTCAATCTGTCTCCAATTTAATTCAATACAAGCTCTAACTCTTCTTTTCTAACGTCCTCAAACAATTTTTAAAGTCAAAATTCAAAGCAGCAGCCATACCTCTCTAAACTCTAACTATAGAAAAAAAGGCGTGTTGTAAAAAACACAAGCGTGCTATAATTATTAAAAAAAAAACACACATCCAAATAAAAAAAAACCGAACCACTTAGATTCTTTAAAAGAAATATCTGTTTAAAATCAAAGCACAATCATAAGCTTCCCCACTCTCACACAAACTTTCCTCAATCTTTTTTTCTTTCTTTTTTTTTTCAAAAAAAAAAAAAAAAAAAAAAAAAAAAAACCACGGTGGTGACGAATTTTGCCAATCATTTCCGCAGTCTTTGCTAATAGCGGCCAAACATCGTAACATTAAAACGACCTTTTCGCAAAGTGGCCTTGGGAGATCCCCCTTAAAGGTGACCTTCAGAAGCAATGGAAAAAAATATGGTCAGAGTCCGATCAGAGCCGTGCTTCTCTATAAAGTGCCCCGGGTGCAAGAAACCGTTTGGAGCCCTACTTATTTTTGTAAAGTAAAAATATATAAAAAAAATTATCAGCTTAACATATAATTTTATTGGGTGTTTGTTTATTGTGATTTTGTTTTTTGCTATTATTTATTGCAGAAAATTTTAAAAATTTGCAATTTTTTTTCCGATGTTTAGTATAGTAAGTCCATTTAAACGTTCTGCTCACTTCCCTGACAAAGGACAGTTCTTTGTTAGTTTTAAATTACTGAAAGAGTGCTCAGCATTTGCTGTGGTAACTGGCAACGTCAAGAAAAGTTATAACGCTGTTAGTACATTAAGAAATAACTCATTATAAACATAATTTAACATTAATTGCAATATGGCGTGCGCTTTACTTACATTCCTTCCATACAAAATCAAATCCTATAGCGATCGCTTCGATCATGTTTTCATCTACTTTCTGTTATAAAACACAACATTTTTCTAATTCATCTTCTTTTAAAAAGTTTGCATATCAATGACTGATTTAAATCTAATACTATAATACGAGGAATGGTTGCCAAGTCGAAAATCGCCCCAGAATTAATAAACTCCGGTAAACTATGGGGTCTGGGGATTTTGGCCACGAGGAATCGATTGGCGTCGGTTTTGAAGCGCTACGGTCGAGCAGTTCGGAGTTACAGATAGGATATTTTCAAACTTTATTAGTTCGCGATAATGGCTACTTAAATTTTCAAGTGGTAACGTGCTGCCATCTATAGCCAATATGGCGAACTTTTAAAGTTTTATGTTTATGCTGTTATAGGTTTATAATATGTTTCTTATGTATGTATATATGTTTGGTTTTTCTAAAAAAATTTGTCAAAAATATTGAACTACAACACACTTCAATCTTTACCTTTACTTTACCTTTGTATAGAATAGTTCCCTTTCCAAACTCTAACTTTGTTTAGAATAGTTTACAATGGTGCACTTTAACCGGTTATCTTTTCACCAATGGTTTCACAAATTTTCTTATGGCATGTATTGTTTTGATAAATCACAATTGAAAATTTAAATCGAGTTAGCTTCGATACCTGTTTTCTCCGAGCGGAGCTCGGTCACCCGCTGGTAATTTTAAATCCATCTTCTATCTGCACAATAGCAGTATCAATTACTGTGTTAAAAAATAACACCTAAATTCCTTTAACGGGTTTTCTATAACTTCATCTTTGTTGTTTCAGAAGAGAATCTTTTTCTTTTTCGAAATCGCTTTTCAGGAAATTGTTCTGAACAATTCAAGCAGCGTTGTGGTGCCTACATTCTGATCGTTTTCATTCACTGGAGTATTATTTTTGTATCACGTGCATCAGCGGAAATTCAAGATTTATTTGTTGTGATTTTAAAAAGATAATCATCGCTGACTCACTCTATTTCCGCACTTTTTCTTGCGATGTATCTAAATATTTTTACGTATATGTTTTTCCTAGTTGTCAACCGGAAATAATTTTTTTTAAATTAATGTTTTCTTCTTTCCGTTAATAAAGTTGTGTTTTGTAGAGTCGATGTTATACCAAAATGATTTAACTTGCTTAATTCTGTTATATATATAGCATAACATCAAATATCTCTACAGAGTCTTAACATTTTTATTTAATCTAGAAATAGGTACTTTTTCATTATATTAGCACAGCCGAAAAATCGCCAATAATGATGCAACCAACGCCAAACTGAATATCGCCATCGGTAACCTTTTACCGATACATTTTTAAGGTATTCGACTACGTTAAAAATACTGGTCATCAAACACATTGGCAAATTTTTGTTATTACTATTATTTCTTGTTCTGATTTTCCTTTCCCCAAACAGCTTATCTTTTTTAATAAAAGGATGGTCTAACCTATCATCCAGAAAATTTTAAATAAAAAATATTTTGCAGCTAAAATTTGTCATTAACTTCAGTTTCCTTAAAACTTTAATTTTCATAAAAATTCTCCACCGTTAACATGATATCTCAAAAACTAGTAGAGGTATTCACATAAAAATTTCAGCTTGTGTGTTGAATAATATGAACATTGAAATGAACCAAAAGTTTTAATGTTGATGCAACACTTTTTCGTTTATAGGTGTATTTAGTAAAGTTAAGTTGGGAGTTTATAGAAAAAAAGCAAATATATTTATAATTTTACTCATAACTTCTTCGGATCCCAAAACTTTTCTTAGATTTTGTTTCATTTCGTTCATCATTAAATTGTGTAACTTGAGTACTAAGAAAAATTTGATTGTTGTATTATAATTTTGAGTACACTGTTAACTGTTTTAATTAAATTTTATTAAAATTCACTGTAAATTTTTCTATTTCACAAAATATATCGTATTTTCAAATAATGCTTTTATATTTATTGTACTTGGTATTAAAATTGATGATACATTTGAAAACCCTAGTTTTAAATAGTCTTTAAACACTCCAATTATTCAAAATTTTTCCTTCCAACGTAGCCGGATACCGTAAAGAAAGTCGCACCATTTTGTCGCCTGCGCCAAAATGGCAACTGAGTGCTGCCGCCAAAAAGTCTGCTTGGCAAGATTTGCGCTGATATAATGGAAAAGTACCTAAAAATGTGTTACATTTTGTTTCTGAAAGAAAAAATCCTTTAACACACAACCCTACCCTTTCGGACAGTTTCGAGCCGATCCAAAGTATAAGAAAGAGTGTAGTTAAAATTATTCTTATTTTTTTAAAAACGAAACAGGATATCATAGAAGGGAGTGCACAAAGAAGAGGGGTCAGAAACTGCGATAATCGGCAATCAGCTTGGGATTCATTGAAAAAGATGAGTCATCGTTTACTGCAAAACCCTGCATCGGGTTCAATAAAGTATGACGCTTCGCGTTGTAATTGAAACATGAATGTTTAGTTCCGCATTTAGAGATTTTATGAAAACTGAAAAAAATTTAAACACAATTAATTTTCTTTCATTATTTTGTATCGTTTTTGAAGGGAGAACTACTCAAACTGATCACATTCATGCACTATATAATCATCGTTTTTACACAGGATACAAAACTTGGAGTTGTTCGATGATTTTACAAATGCAACTTCAAACAGACAAAAAAAAAAAAAAAAAAAAAAAAAAAAAACTTTGTCTATTTGTGAGCATTTGAATATTTCGATTTGTGAGGAATATTGTGTCTAATGCCATTTAAGATTTGATATATTCTTTCTAAGAATTCCATAATGTCATCAAAATTAGGAACCTCATTATTTTCTATGGAAAGTTCGAAATGCTTTCGGATTTCCGCGGTTTAACTTTTGCAGAATTATGATGATTAAAATAGCTTTTGAAAAATCGTTGCATTCCTATCTTAAAACTATTAACGCTCACAAATTTTTTAAAGCACAATCTATTAAGTAAGTCCTTAGTGGATTCATGAACAATTTTTCTTGATTAATGATGTTTTTTATTAGAGAATCTACAATTATTCGAAGATTTAAACATATTATTATTCACATTTTCAAATCTTTTAAGAAAATTTACCATTATTCGAAGTATTGAATATTATTTAAAGTCAAGAGGTGTAACAGATTTTGTGATCCCGAAACAATTGATAGTTTTGGATAAATTATTCCAAATGCTGGACAAAGAAACATCAACTCATATCAATATTAAACAAAAACAAAAGTTGTTTACCCTCTCGAATTAAGAATGGAAGGTGATCTGTATTTTACTTCCAAAGGCAAAATCATAATTGAGATGAAAAAAGGGCAAAGTTATAGCAACAAATTTAACTAGGCGTTAAAATTATTATTTTTTTATCGAACAATAAAATTGTGATTTATGTATAAAGACCGAGAATCATCCATTATATGCTTGTCCTCAATTTAAGAGACTTTCGGTTCTTGAACGCGCAGTGGTAGTGAAAAATAAAACTGCTTTAAATGTATATCTAAAAATTGATCAACTCATATCAATATTAAACAAAACCAAAACTGGATTACAAATCTCGAATTAAGAGTAGAAGGTGATGTGTATTTTGCTTCCAAGGGCAAAGTTATAGCAACTAATTTAAATCGGCTATAAAATTATATTTTTATCGAAAAATAAAAAATTAAGCTTGTTCTCAACTTAAGAGATTTTCGGTTCTTGAACGCGGAGTGGTAGTGAAAAATAAAACTGCTTTAAATATATATCTAAAAATTGATCAACTCATATCAATATTAAACAAAACCAAAAGTGGTTTACACTTCTAGAATTAAGAATAAGAGGTGACCTGTATTTTGTTTCCAACGGCAAAATCATAATTGAGATGAAGAAAAGGGCAAAATTAAGCAACAAATTTAAATTGGCGTTAAAATTATTCTTTTTTTTCAAAAAATAAAAATTATGATTTATATATAAAGAGCGAGAATCATATCCTCTATTTAAGAAACTTTCGGTTCTTGAATGCGTAGAGGCAAGGAAAAATAAAATTGCCTGCTTTAAATGTGTCGCAGCATTAAAAAAATGTTCGCTTAGAAATTGTTTCTGCGGCAAAGCTCACAATAAATTAATAAATACATTTTCTGAAAGAAGCAAACAAAGTATATTGTCTTCGAACGTATAAATCGTTGTAGTCATAAATAATTCGCAATCGGAGGGAGGGGGGATTCTGATTTTACCTCAATGAGTGGAGTTGGAGTTTCGTTGATAATCTAATCTAATCGTAAATAAAAATGTAGTTTTGTCTATTGTAAAATGTGTAATCAAAGACAGATGCTCGCAATGGCCGGAAGTGTGGTGCCTCTTAGATAACGACTCATGATTTAGAATTGTTTCCTCACCCAAAAGGAGGAGTTTCTCCTTCAGTGTATGTTTCAGCACAAAAAGTGAAAAAATAAATCTATCTATTTCCTGCATTAATAATGCCTCGCTAGCAGTTAATGTCAGAGTTACAGCAACTATAGCTAATAAAAATAAAAGCGTGGAAAGAAATACTTCAATGTTAGTGGCATCAAAAATAACGTATTTAATATCGAATAAGGTGATAGATTCGTGTGTACAGATTCAATTGAAATCAGAATCAATTGACCTTGAGGATCCTAATTTTAATATTCCGAGGAAAATAGATATTTCAGTTGGCGCCAAATATTTTTATGATGTAGCAAAGGCGGGAAGATTAAACGCTAAAAATGAGAACAGACGTTTCTACTACTTGAGAATAGATTGTAAAACTCTCCGCACTTTTGCACGAGCGTTAGAATGGGTTTAATTCGACAAAATACGGGTGACAAGAAAGATGAAAATAGATATTTACATATAACAATGAAGACTAGCGGTTTTATGAGACGCAAATATGACGGTTAATTAGCAATGAATAGCGCAGTATAGCTTACTTTTGGCTCTAGCGCCATTAAAATTAAATAAACCAACCAACCAACTATGAGAACATCCAAACAAACTTCCATTGAAGGAAAAAGCTTTTCAAGTGATGCATCAGTCTTGTGCCATGATTTTTATTGGGACGACATTTTAAGTGGAGCAAGTGCAATGGAAGAGGCACACATTTTGCAGCATCAACTTGTTGACATTCTAAAAACCACCTAAACGTCATTACACAGGGGTGTGAGAATACTTCTGAGCTTATCCCAGCCACGGAGAAAGAGTATTAATTCTCCTTTATAGATGAAATTAAGACTTAACGAATTGCCTGGAAGGCTAAAACTGACTGCTTTGCTTTATCTTTAAAGTAGATGTAGAGCAGAATGCTCATTTTAATCGTCAAACTTTTTGATCCGTTCTACTGCCATATTCTAATGTATGAAAATACTAGATTTTACCCGCGACTTCGTATACACATGGAAATTTTGATGTGTATGTATAAGACTGCTTGATGAATTCCGTTATTCCAATACCGTATATGACGTTTCAGCTTATCTAGATGTAGCCTGTAACGCCGTTTCCTTAACCTCTTCGCGACGGGCGAATCATATATGCATTTCGTACGGACGCATGTGAGGCCCCGGCGGTTCACCCGTGCACTCCTGGAGAACTAGCCTAGTGAACGGGCAGTGCAGATATGCATTTTAAGCTGAAACAATTTTCAATAGCCACTAGATGGCACTCTGTATCCATTACATTTAAACTGAACGTAGTTTTAGTATTCTGACCTTCAGATTGTTTATATTCTGTCTGTTTTTTTTTTTTTTTTTTTTTTGTATTTTGCTTGTCAGTTGTGGCTGGGGAGGAAGGAAATTGTAATGTAAACAAACGCAGCTCGGCTCTTTAACTTTCCAAGCAATATAATCATTCTCGCTTCTGATAGCTCTCCGAACACTTATTTTTTGTTTGTTTTCGCTACTATGTGGGGTCTTTTAGGGTTTTAGCATCAGTTTTGTTACAGTTTGTATTGCTTTCGGACATATTTTGAGCACTTCTCTAGTTATTTCGGAAAGCCTTGAGTCTAGATTATTATGGCGAGGAAGCGTTATTGATCAGAAGGATGAATATACTCGTATGGTAAATGAACTAACTAGCGATGCAACAACCAACTAGCAAATCATGCAACGTAGGACTTCGCGTTTCTCCCTGCTTCGAGATTTTCCACACTCAGTCTTCATTTTAAATTTTATTATTTCTTTTTGTAAATAGCCCTTGTCGTATATTTTTTATTAATGTGAAAGTATATTAGTGTGTTTTGTCAATTAAAATTTTGGAATAATTGGAATAGCAATTTCAAAAATTATTTCTCAAGGTAAGCAAACTTTTTTACATATATTTTCTGATAAATTGATGGAAAAACCTTATTAAAGTCTAGTGTTAATGCTATAAGATAGATTACGTAATAATCTAAAATACTTCCAAAAATTACGGTGGATGGACTTAAACAATTATTTGCGATTTTTTTTTCTAAACTTAGGCCTAGTGGAGCAAAACCCCTGTCCTGTAGCATAATTCCTTTCACTTCCGCTTCGTGCTGAGCGAGTGTCTTAAACAAAGGTGCCCCGTCGTGAAAAGGTTTCCTTAATTCTTCACAATTCTGCTTGAGGATTCGACTCTCTGCTTCTAGTGACTGTCATAGCCCGAGCTTAATAACTCATTTTCGAAACATTAGATTTGCGTTTTTTGCGTATTTCGAAAAACTATCAAGTAATAACAAATCGAAAAGATTAAAACTATCCTAAAAACAATGTACTTAAAAGTGTGAGCATATACGAAAAATATATAGCATGAAAATAAAACAACCAATTTTTAAAATGCATGACTAACCTTAAAACAATTTATTGGCAGTGTGCACATGAAATAAAACAAAACAGCAAATCAAGTCCGTATTTTTAAAAAATCAAGTCAAATCCATTTTATTTATAGATTGAGATTGAGATAGCTACAACAGTATTATACTCATATTTTTAAAACTTTTAATTTAAATGAAAACACATTTGTCAACAATCACACATGAACTTTCAACGTCAGTCGGCATAACGCACATGTTTGACTTTCCTACGCCAGTTGGGGTAACGCAATGTAGATTAGATGTTTTTTATTTCCTTTATTCCGTTTTCTTTCAATTTAAAAGTATTTTAGAATGAATCCGAAAGATCGATTAATTAACAGCATTTAATTTTAAATACATTAAACACTAATAAAGTAAACAGAATTGATTTGAAATAATCTGTCAAGCTAAGCCTAACCCAATTGCTGTTGGGAAAAAAACTGGAGCCTTAATGATCTTTGGCAGGTTTTGACCTCAGGTTTTTGGTGTGAAAGTTCGTTTTTAATTTATAGAAAATTAACCGCTGAATTAACCGGAATAAAAAGTAGCCTATGTTCTATTTCTGACTATAATCTATCTCTGTGATCAATTTGTGGTGATATCTTAATAAGACAGATAACATCTACGGGAGATGAGCATGCTTTTGTCCAGTGGTTATGTTATCGGCCTTCTAATCCAAAGGTCGCAGGGTTCTATCCTGAGCCAACATCAATTCCCACAATGGTGACCTCGGACGTGATGAACTTTCACCTTCAAGCAACTGATGTGTGGCGCCATCTACCCGCAACCAAAGTCGTCAGACTCGCTTGACGCAACAATTCACGCAGGCTCGCCATAACGCTTGGCGTAACTAAAAAAAAAAGTTCTCCGCTCGCCAAACAAAAATTGGTTACGGCGCAGTAGACACAGCAGCAACCTCTCACTCAACAAACCAATTCATCACCACTCAAAAACAACGTATATCGTTCGTCTAACTCACTGGTGGGTGAGTCTGTGGTGATATCTTAATAAGACAGATAACATCTACGGGAGATGAGCATGCTTTTGTCCTGTGGTTATGTTATCGACCTTCTAATCCGAAGGTCCCAGGTTCTATCCTGAGCCAACATCACTCCCACAAATTTCATCCAATTCCGTTCAAATTTCATCCAATTCTGAGTAACAAACACCCATCCAATCTTTCATATTTATAATATTAGACACATTTGCTACTAATGCAATATTATAAATTGCAACATGCAGACACTGCAATACAGAGGCATTTAACAAAATTATTTTCCATCAGTTTTTATTCAAAAGAAAACAAATATTTTTGTTATATAAATTGAAAATTTTTATTTGGCGTCACTTTAATCAATCAATATGTTGAACGATGCTATTTATAACTTTAACTACTGTAAATAAATAATGATATGACAATACATCGATGTGTGTTTGACTATATATCACGATGGTGAAGTTCCTTCATCACTCAGTCCCAGTCACAAAAGATTACTTTAAATAACACTGTTTTATTGCCTTAATATCCGAGGAATAATATTATAAGAATATTTAAATGGCCGTTAAAGAGAAATGGGCTATTTAATTTCCTTGGAGCACGAATGCATTTACTTTTCCTCTCATCCACTTCATTTAATTAAAAATTAACTTCAAGATCACTGTTAATCGTTCATGGATCACCAAGTTAATTTTAATTATTATATTAATTGGAATCTTTACAATTTATAATTCGTAGTAAATGCACATATTTATTATGAATTATAGGATTTCAATTCATATAAATAATTATAACCAACATTCAGATATATCTTTTAATTGCTTAACTGTTTTGTTCGAGTGTCCTAAGTGAATCAATTTATCGAACTTAGCTGTAAGTTGTAAGCAAAAAAAGTTGTTACTGATAGTTGTAAGCAAAAAAAAAAAAAAAAAAAAAAAAAAAAAACATTCATAACGATTATAATTCAAATAAATTATGTTTCGAATACATGGATAAGTCAAGTATTCAATGGATTTTCATTTGAATCAAAATAAGAAAAAAATATTCCGAAAAAAAGAAGGTGGCATCTAATTCGGCAATAAAAAAACCCAGTTAAACGGCTAATGCATTTACTGTGAAGTAAATTATTATGATAACACTATTAAATTCGTATTTTTATCTTATTTATATTTCTTCTTTGCCCATAGAAGTAGGTATTTGCACACAAAATACGTACACAATAGGTATGGGAAGTGGTAGCCTGGTTGATACATCAGTCTCGCAATTGAAAGATAGCGAGTTCTGTCCTCGTCTCGACAAAGACCACTGTGTTGTCTAATGTTAGCTGGGGCACATTAAATAGGCCGTTATTGCCAAGTCCTCCAAGTTACCATAACAAATGATACCTCTGGGGGTGCTGAATCAGGGAGGAGTCGGTATCTGATTTGGATTTAAATTCTGACTTGCAAATGGTTGAATGAGTGTATGAATGAGTTCGACCACCCCCTAAAAAGGGGGTGCTTCTTAAATAACGAAAGGCGCACACCTCTGCCTTAATTCGAAAGAGCTCTGCTCATTCGGGCTTGGTATGACCAAGTGGCATTAGACCCATCACTACCACAATAGGTATTTGTACACATACGTTTAAGGTATCCGACTAAGTTTGAAAATTTTGAAAAATTAGATTTTTTAAAAACTTATTAAAACTGCGGTGTTTAGATTTATAGTCAATATAATAGAAAGTACTATAAGTACAACAAAAGTATTTGAAAATATAATATATTTTAAGAAACAGGAAAATTTGTCGTAAATTTTAATGAAACTTAACCAAAACGGTTAACACTCTATACAAAATTTCAGTGTAGCAATTCTATTTTTCTTTGTACAGAAGTTATGGATTATAATGATGAATGAAATAAATCAAAATCTAACAAAAATGTTGAGACAAGAAAAAGTTATGGTTAAAAATGTACGTATATATGCATTTTTTCCATAAATTTACAACTTAATTTTTTTTTATTAACACCTATTAGTAAAGAAATGAAATGAAAATGAAAAAAGTATTTCCCAACAATCAAACTTTTGGTTCATTTCATTGCACATATTAATTAAAACACACGGTGAAATTTTTATGTAATTACCTCTATTAGTTTTTGAGATATACTAACGGTGGAGAATTTTTATGAAAATTAAAGTTTTGTGAGAATTGAAGACAAATTTTAGCTGAATAATATGTGATCCTGGCCTTCCTTTTCCTAGAAAAGATAAACTGTTTTACAAAGAGGAAAGTCTGAACTACAAGAAATAACAATTTCTAAAAATTCACCAATGTGGTCAATAAAGAGCGTTTTTAACGTAGTCGGATACCTTAAATATTCTATTTTTTGCATTATGAAAGGTTTTGCATAAATAATTTTTATTTCTAACCCTGTTAAAATTGTTCGAATTAAATCTCGATTCTTTAACATAACACGCAATATACTTCTCATCACAATGAGACCGCCTTCGCTTTTAACTGAAACAATGATTTTCGACTCCATTAGAAATCGCATCTCATAAAATAACTCCATTTACCTAAACACTTAATCTATTACGCGTCCGGTTAAATCAATTTCCACCCTTCCTTTTCCCGAAATAATAAAGCCAATTCCCGAACTTTTCCCCAGATTTCCACTGCCAGGAAAACTTTTAAAAATCATCATTTCTCGCCCCAAACGACTCTCATCCGCTTCGAAGCGTGACAATTTCCCTAATCCACAACCCCCACCCCCCCATCAAATTGAAACGGATTCTGTTCTCTCTTAAACACTTCCCGGCCCACCCCCCTTCCAAAGTGACACGTTCGAAATCGGCATCGGAAAGACAGAAATTGCCTGAGTTAGAAAAGTAGGGGGAGGGGGTTAGAGATTTCTTCTAGCAGCATATTCACCCCACTTTAAGCCGAAGGAAGTTAGACTTAATTAGTTCGATTACGAGCTGACTGACAGGTACTAACCCTCTATCTTGGAACGCGTTCCCCCAACAGCCGACGGTTCGAGAGAGCTTCCAGGTCATTAACTCGTTGCCTGTTTCAATTCCCGTCCACCGCGTCCATTGAATATCTCTGGGCTGGAGAGACAACTTCTACTTCTTCGCAAGCACGACTGCCCTCTATCAGTAATACTCGAAGCGTAAAATGCGGACGAAACGGACCGGGAGTTGTTTTCTTGATAAAGTAGACCTCTGGATACTGCGCGAGAAGAACGTGAGGGGCTCGTTGGACAAACCTTGGTAATGGCCAGCGAAAAAGTTTTCCCCAAGTAAAGTTCTTCTTGCGATCCTCTTGTGTTTTTTTTCTTCCTACCCTTAGGTTGTGGTTTATTGCAGCATTAAGCTAAAGACGCTTTTAAATCAAAAGGACGTGACAGGGAATCAAATGTCTTGCAAATATAATTGGGTACTCTATAAAATTCAGGACTTTATACCCTGAAACTATATTTGGTAACGCTAGATTACTTTTGAGGATCTTAAATAATATTTTAATGGTTCGATTAATAAGGATGAATGAAAATTCGATTTCTAAAGCAATTAGTTAATATGAATAAATAATTAAGAATATAAATATTTATGAATTAGAATTATGAATTATCGAATAAATGAGTTCACACACACACACATATATATATAACATATTAGGTT
>JAPMOQ010042969.1:2777723-2793723 GCA_026543055.1 Argiope trifasciata
TTAAAGTTTGTACCATCTATTGTATTACCATATTGAAACGAAGCATTACCGAGTCTGCATAGCTGAATGGTTATGACGCTGGACTCCTAGTTGGGAGATCATGTGTTCGAATCCCCGTAGACTGAGAGTTTGTTTTTCCTTTATTTCGTGTTCTAGAAGATTCTCGACTTTTCTTTAATTTCCATGGTAAGTGCTCTGGACTTTTCCTACTGTCTCCAGAAAGGTATTCTGGAGCTTTCCCTACTTGTATAAAAGCTGAAGATCTCTCAGTCACAGCGTTCAGAATTGAGCTAATGAATTAATTTAACTCTACTTCCTGTGTCTTCTTGAGTTTTCCATCTGCGTGGCAATATTAAATACGACGGCGATGTTAATATAATATATTTTAATTCCACAGTAAAAACGACGTTACAAATGTAAAGCAAATTTAGAATAACAATAAATGAATAGTGATACCACTCAAGCCAAAAGAAAATATATTGAATTGTTTGCTTACTTGCTTGCAACTTCAGCTTTATTAAAGTTTTCTCCGTTTGATCCTTTTTAGGTTTCGACTGAGCCACCAAAGAACCAGGCCATGATGCTCTTATCATGCCTCAAAATCAGGAATTCCACTCAAAATTGACTTTCATTCAACAAATGGAACATCCATTTCAAATAATTGCAATTAAATTATATTGCTGTTCCAACATCTGTTTATCCATTTCTAGTAAATTGTAATATAAAACTGATACATTCTTGAATTCTTTGAAATGGGCTTGTGGGGCCGCGGTGGCCCGGTGGTAAAGTCTCGGCTTCGGAACCGGAGGGTTTCAGGTTCGAGACTCGATTCCACCGAAGAACCGTTGTGTGAGGGGGTCTGTTGCACGTTAAATCTGTCTGGCAAAATGTCCTCCCGCTGGTGTGGCGTGGTGTGGAGAGGGGGGTGCCAGTTCAGGTGTCGTCCTCGTTATCTGACCGTGGTTCAAAATTACGAGGTCCGTCCCAAAATAGTCCTCGTGTTGCTTTAAAGGGGACGTTAATATAACTAAACTAAACTAAAAAAAACTTAAAATGGGCTTGTGATGGCATTTTAATAAACTTGTACCTGCCACTAAGCATCCATGATAACTTTTGTATAGGGGTTATGTTACGCGGCTGCAAACCCAAACGTCGCGAGTTCGATCCTTAGTGGAATTCAATCTCCACATTGGCACAATTCTATCCAATACCATCGCAAAATTGGTGACCTCGGACAATGAACCTTCAAACAGCTGTCGTGGCGCCATCTACCAGCAGCAAACGCAATCAAAGCAGAGTCGTCAGACTCACTTGACGCAACAATTACTCTCTTCTGTAGCCATAACGCTTGGCTCAACCAAAATACTCTCTTCGCTCGTCATAATGCTTGGCGACACCGAAATTACTCTCTTCACTCCTCATAACGCTTGGCACTATAAAATCGTTCTCCTCTCCACCAACCAACTGTTAAAGGGAGTACTGTGGTGATATCTTAATCAGCCAGTAACTGCCACTAAATATCGGTGATTACTTTTGTACAGGAGATATGTTACGCGGCTGCAAACCCAAACAACGCGAGTTCGATCCTTGGTGAAATTCAATTTCCACATTGGCACAATTCCGTTCAACACCATCGCCAAAGGCTCTTCATCACTAATGAATATTGCACCTGTGCAAGAAAACAGCATTTGGAACAGAATGGATTTTGCTGCAAAATACTATTGTTCGGTACAATATTCCAAAATATCTGCTCTATAGGTGATGTAACCAATTATTTAAGAATACTGCAGAATAGAATGATTATTGATATGGTTATTGAATGATAAAATATAAAAGTAAACTAATGATACCGATTAAAGAAATGTGAAAAAAAAAGAAATAAAATTCAAAAGAAATTTTTATATAAATTCAGTATGGATACACCTCTAATGTAAACCATTTGTAGACAAAGATAATTCTACATTGCCATAATTGTAATTCTTACAAAATTGAATTATGACGCAAATAACGCTAGACTACCGTCGGTTGTCTTCATTGAAATTCTTATCCATGTTCTGTATCGCAATTTATTCTAAAACGGGAGCAAATTATACAACCAGCGATTCGGAATCAGAAAATGATTGCTACAATTATCGCCCCCTTGCGCTCTTTCCAGCAAATCGAATATAAATATCAAAGATGAAAAACGCCACTTTATTTCCATACGTCTCCTGTCGTTGGCGCAATTATTTGAAATTGCAATCGTTAAAGCTTCATGGACCTACCATCTGCAGAAGGCATTGGGAAGACGGTATCGAAGCATGAATGATTACCACATTAAGTTTCTCCGTTCAAAGTTGTAAAGGTATTATTCCAAAGCGGATTCGTTTACGTGAGTTTTCATTCAATGGGGGAAAGTTTTTATATTGTAAATTGCTGCTTACAGAGATATAATTTGCTCACGAATTGTCATTACTTTTGCCAACGAAGTGGTATATTGTTGTTTTTGGAGAGTTTCAGAGATATTTCAGAGAAATTCAGAGAGTTTTGGCATGGTAATGGATATGTATTGATTATCTTGAAAAGGATGTGAAATAAGTTCTTAAAAACTTAATATATAAGCATGCACAATATATAATGCACATTTACATATAAGCATGCACAGTAAAAAATCAAAATGGCTTTAGTGCGAATATTTACCAAGTGTACATATTCATACTAAAGTCACTCTTAACGTAACCAAATCGTAAATTTACCAATATGTAACTTGTATATAAGTATACAAATGATCATCACTTTTGCCAAAGAAGTGCTTTGTTGTTGTTTCTGGGATTATTCTTAATTTTTGGAATAAGGATGTATATGTATTGATTCTTTTGAAAATAACATGAGCTAAATTCTTTTTAGTTTATTCGGACTGCACAGTAAAAAATCCAAAATGGCTTTAGTGACAATATTTACCATATCAATATGGAACTCTAAGCACATACAAATTGTTCACAAATCATCATTACTCTTGCCAAAGAAGTGCTTTGTTGTTGTTTCTGAGATTATTCTTAGAGTTTTTGGAATGAGGATGTATATGTATTGATTCTCTTGAAAAGAATATGAAGTAAATACTTATTAATTTTTTGAACTGTTTTGAAATGTTTTGATACTGTAATATATGAGCAAACTATACAGTATACAGTCAAAATATGTTTGGTGTCAATATTTAATTTATTTCTATTGAACACATAAAAAATACTAATTTTAAAAGGTTAAGTAATACGCTTTTGCACTTGAATGTCTCCTCTCAACCATTTATTTTATAGTACCCTTTTATTTATTTGACCTTTTATTTATTTATTTTTTAATTGTTAAAAATACCTACAGAATGTTAAAAAGATGTAGTTTCACTTTTCAGAGAATCTCAACTTAAAACAGTTCCATGTATTTATTTCTTGGTGTAATAAACATGTCCGGTATTAAATCAATAGTTATGTATCAAATTTCTTTCCGAATGCAAAGGGTTAGTATTCAATTAACTTAAAATTTAAAAGTCATAATTTTTGATCCACTCGCCAATCTAAGCGACAATTCTCTTTTCTAAACAGGAAATTGAACTCTTCTTGCTCTTTCGATAGATGGCGAAATACTCTCGAAAGTAGTATATTTTTATTTTTGACACACGTGACATCTCGAGTTGAATACACATATGATAAATACCTCGAACTGAAACTTTTAGTTCTGAAATTTGAAATTAATTATCATATTGTTTTGATGCACTTTGACGTCCTTGAAAGCGGTATATTTTATATTTAATTTGCTGATTTAAGGCCTTTGTATGTTTCTATAAAATATCGAAATTTGTAAGCTGTTTGAGCAAAGAGAGAATGATTGTATGCTGTCTTTAATAAAGTAATTATGAAATTTTAAGTTACACGCTTTATTAACTTTTATCAAGAATTTCAGAGAGAAGTAGGTACTATATGGTCGCAGAAATCAAGATATTAGATGCAATTGCGTATGTAATTCAATGAATTATTCAGTATGAAAACTGTTGTTATAGGATGCCGTGGCTGAGAAATTTTAATTTATTCTAACTATGGAACATTTGCATTTACTGTAGTTAACAATCAGACTCTGGATTAAATGTATGGTTTCGATACACAGAAGTCTTTGCAAGAATTTCGCTGTACAAATATTCGTGGTATTAAGTAAATAAATTTAAAACCACAAAACGATCTTTATATAAAATATCTTTAAATCTTTAAAGATATTTTATAAATATATAAAAATATAAAATCTTTATAAAAAATATCAGTTCATCAAAGCTTACGTCAATGTATTTAAATCTTTTCATCAATGTTATTTAATTATTATCGTCTTTTAGGGCTCATAATCTATATAAATAAAAATGAATGTTTGTCTGTCTCTTATGTGTGGTTGTATCGTTCATCCGCTTAAAATTGCTTAATACTTGCATTTACGGGATGGTTATAGGCAAAATAAAATCATCTTAAGTATGAAAAAGTATTTTTCGATTGATTTACCGCGTCTATTAACCATAGATTAACCACAAAATTTTTTATATGTTTAATCAATTTTAAAAGAAAATTAATTTCCTGAGTAATTACCACCTTGGTGCGATTCCACAATACTACCCGCCACATAGACACTGATTCAAATGGAATTGAATCGGCATTTTATCCCACCTAGTCCTACATATATGGTTTGATTTATGATTTAAAAAAATCTAGATTGTCATAAACATATTTTAGAAGAAAGAACTTTGTTTTCTTAAGTTAATATGGAGGAAGTCACTATTCGGTGATGATGAACTGGCATATGTTTACAAAAATGATTAATTTTATTCTTTTATATTAGTATATAGAATAGTGAAAAAGTATTTAGTAAATTAAGTGGAAACAGAATATTTATTTTGGATAATTTGTTTCCGATGGATTAGGTACAAAATTTAATAAAAATTTACGCACCTGATTACCAGAGCGCAGATGAAATTTCAGTTATTTAATTCCATGTTTTTTTCAGTTGTTTCCTTCACATGCACAGAATAGATTAGATATTTATAAGCAATTGCATTTTTCCTAATTTATGAATACTTACAATTTTATTAAACTTTGTATACTAAATATCGTGTACATATATTTATTGCATTTCTGAGTTATGGTGTTTACATTCACAAGAACCTTAGTTGATTTCTTTGAACTTGGGAACGTTTCCGTTAACGGGTGCAACAAAAACTTCGCCAAACATGCAAAATAACGTCAAATTTAACTTTCAAATTCATAAAATTCACGTTATTCATTTGACGATTTTGTTTGCGTTTTATTCACATTGGCGACATTTTTTATGCTATTTGCTTCGCGACTTAACCCGCGTTTGGTACACATTGACGACAACATGCGCCCATAAAACGGAAAAGTACCTAAACTTTACAGATATTTTGATATACAAATTACTATTAAATTTCATCGCTCTAGATTTTTTCATCTTTGAGTTATCATATACACAGAAAGATCGAAACTCTTATAGGGCTATCGAAGTAATTTCCTTTTTTTTTCTTCTGAAAATGGTCTAATGCATAGCCATTTACGAATGTTATATCTGTATAATCACATTGGCTCACATTGGGGACATCTTACGCCCGTATAACCGAAAAGTAGATCGCATTTGCATAGATTAAAGTAAAACTTGAACATATATTATGTGAAACCGCTTTTGTATAGACAAAAGTAAAACTTGACAGATATTTTGATATAAAAATTACTATAAAATTTCATCGCTCTAGATCTTTTCATCTTGGAGTTATCTTATACACAGATTGTGTGATTATCAGAAGTAATTTTATAAAGACTTTTTTTCTGAAAATGTCTAATGCATATAAATTCATGAATGTTTTATCTGTACAATGATGATTCATGTGGTCTCGAGAGTTTGATGCCAATCTTTTAACGGCAAAGGAAGCGATTATATTTTTAAAGGGGGGGAAGATTAAATATTTAGGGAATTACAATCGAAATAAAAATCTGGCCTGTACTTTTCCATTATACCGGCGCAGGCGATGAAGTCGCCAATAATGAAGCAACCAACGCCAAACGGAATATCGTCGCTGGTAATCTTTTACTGCCGCATATTGAAAACAAGTAGCGGCCTTTTTGTCGCCGAGCTAAAATGGCGCCAAAGTCTGCTTGGCGAGATTTGCGCCGGTACAATGGAAAAGTACCGTCTGGCCTTCTAAAACCATTTTCGGAGAATTATTATTTGTTTTATTCAATAACAAAAAAAAATGATAAACAAAATTATAAAGAAAAAATATTTAAAATGCTGCGTTTTTTATTATTAATGTTTCAATTTTAAATTAAATTTTCTTTCGAATTATATCTTGTTTACCGCAATGACTTGATTAAGTGAAAAAGAAATCTGTCACAAGGAATAATTGTTAAATTACGTAATCAGGATACGAAACAAATCTTTTTCCACAATTCACTAATTTATAAAGAAATAAAAGTTCCATAATATATCCTGAATGTCTGAGTGAACAGAGAAAAAAAACTTATTTTTCAGGGAAAGCTTATCATTTGTTTCAAAGAAGAAGAATGTGAATTTCTTTTTTCTCAAAAAAGAATGAAACATTAAAAACAATGCTGATGAATTGAAAAAAAAAAAAAAAACTCAAAAGAGAAAGGAATTATAAAAGAAATATTAAACTTGCGTAAAAGTTTTATGTAAGACAGTTAAAGAACAATACTTCAAGATAATTAAGCATCTTTTCACCATTTCTCCCCTTTTTTTTACCGATGAATTAATTAGAACATTTTATTAAGAACGATTAGGGATGAAAACTAATAGGCATTTTGTGTGCATAAAAAGTCAGAAAGGCAAAAGAAATAGTTAAACATTGGCTAAGAATGGTGAGTGGCATTTAATCTCAATGTTCTTTTGTTTGTACTTCATTTTTTTCATGAAATGGTGGATTTCACTATCGTATTTATAAATAAAATAAAAACTTTTCGTTGTTTGTTTGTTGCCAAAGTTTAATGCAAAAGTTTTCCTTAGATTAAAACTCAATATTTCCTTCAACAGATTTCTTATGAAGGTGTGAACTTTGAAAAAAATCGATATCTTTTCTGATTGAAAACCGCTTTTGCATATTCGATAGCAGAGCATTTTTTGGAAGAGAGTTAATTTTCTTTTTTCATATTTTTGCCTCAAATGAATTTTCTTTAATAAGGGAAGTTATCTCACTCAAACTCTTACCAATAATTAGTGATGACTTGAGTACTGAAATCATTGAAGTAATGCAAATTTAGAATAGTATTTTTTTTAAATAAAAAATAATAATATGAGTGTAAAACTAGCACAAATTTTTGAATTTTATTTATGTTTGCATATTATTGAAAATTAATGAAAAAGGAGATCTATTATTTTTTTTGCATCAAGTAAAAAAAATATGAATAAAAAATAAAGGTTGAATGCAATAATCTCATCAACTTTTAAAATTTAACCCTTTGAATGCCAAAGGGACACATACATTCCGCGTACTTTGTAAAATCAACTTAAATAGTTCTAAGTAAAAGTAATTTTTTAGTGGGTAGAAGAGGTATTTAGCATCATATCCTAGCCAAGGGGATTTAAAAATATTTGAAAAAACAATCGAATAGGTTTGTCTAATATGGAAGCTATTATCTTCATTTTCTACGCGATTGCAGAGAAAAAGATTTTTAAAATTGATAGTCAGAGGCTGAAATTTTAGTTTTAATTCATTAGGCGAATGAATATTTATTTTTTATAAAAATACATTGGAATATTAATTAAAATTATTTGCAAATCTTTAATTTAAAAAAAGTCTTCCCACTTTAGGATTGAATTGATTTTTCATTTAATAAATGTATGTTGAATTAATAAACGTAATGGTTAATGAGTGTTAATACTTAATTAACCAAACAAATAATTAATAAAGTATTAACACTCATTAACCATTTGTTTGGTTGATGAGTATTAATATTTAATTAAGTTAAAGCTAAATTACTTAAATTTAACTCATTTAACTTCTTTACTTATTTATTTAAATTTAAACTTAAAATTACTCAATTTACTGACTTGCTTAAATTTAAAAGTTAATTTAATTTAACTTATTTTTCAAGTTACTTAAATTATCTAATTGAGTTACATAAATTTAAGCTATATCGAGAGATTGGAGGTTTCATTTTTGGAAATTGCTAGCTCCTGCACTTTAGTATTTTAATCAATAAACAGTCTAAAAATACATCCCTATTATACAAAATTGAATTTCCTAACCTCATCCTTAACTCAATTCTCCAATTTGTCTCCTCCCTTTGAAAGTGTACTAGAAAATGAGGATATAATATTTCATCTGATTTCTTAAGAAAATCTATTTTTGAATACATTTAAGATTTTCATTCAAATTAAGAAATGAATTGCAGGAATTATTTGAGTTAACTCTTTACCAAGAATTAGGTACACGTATTTCTGGTAAATAAGGAAGGATTTGTTGTGATATTTAAGGTATCCGACTATGTTCGATGGAAAATGTTTGAAAAATTGGATTTTTTAAAAACTATTTATGAGTTTTAGGTGTATTGTCAATTATAAACACTATAAATACAAAAAGAATTATTTGAAAATATAATACATTTTGAAAAAAAATGGAAAAATTTGTAGTAAATTTTAGTGAAATTTAACCAAAACGGTTAACACTTTGCACAAAATGGTAATGCAGCAATCCTATTTCTCTGTGCACAAGTTGTAAAATATAATGACGAATGAAATGAACCAAAATTTAAGAGATATTTTAAGATGCAAAGAAGTAAGGGTTAAAAATACATGTATATATGCATTCACAACTTAATTTTTCTGAAAACACCTATAAATGAAAAAATATTTCACCAACAATACAAATTTTGGTTCGTTTCATTGCCCATATTATTTAAAATACACAATGAAATTTTTATGTAAATACCTCTCTTAGTTTTTGAGAAATCATGTTAACGCTGCAGAATTTTTATGAAAAAGAAAGTGTTGAGAAAATTGAGCCTATAGATAAACTTTTGCTGAAAAATATGTAACTCTGGATGATAGGACAGGCCTTTGTTTCCTAGAAAAGATGAACTGCTTTGGAAAAGGTGAAAGTCTGAACTAAAGAAATATTAATAATAAAATAAATTCGCCATTGTGGCCGATAACCAGTGTTTTTAACGTAGTCGGATACCTTAAACTATCTTAATATATGATTATATTTATTCGAAATTTTATTTATAACAGATGCATCATTTTTTCCGGGAATTAGTCATCTGCTTTTTCTGAGTGATTGTTTTTTGGTTGTTGATTTTGAGTTAAGATGGTTATAACTTCTCACGTGGTGTTATTTCAAACTAAATGATTGGCACAGTATAGCCTACTTTGGTCCTTTTCCATTATACCGGCTCAAATCTCGCCAAGCAGACTTTTTGACGACAACACACTGTTGCAATTTTGGGGCAGACGATAAAATGGCTGCGACTTTCTTTAAAATTATAGCAGTAAAAGGTTACTGGCGGCGATATTCCGTTTGGCGTTGGTTTTATCATTATTGGCGACTTTTCGTCTGTGCCAGTAAAATGGAAAAGTACCCCTACTTTTGACGCTTGCGCCATTAAAATCAAATTTACTAACAAACAACCAACATAGATTTGTTTGGGTTTTTATGGCGCAAGAGCCTTTGATGTTGACCATAATGCTCCAAAAAATAACCAGCATTGAATTATGATGGTTAAATATTCTCTCATTTTTGAAAAGTAAGAATTAATTTTACTACATAATTGGTCTCCTGGATTCAATTTCTTAGAGCAAATTTTGGTCGGATGCCTTTTTTTCAGTGTTTACCCTGTCATTTGGCCATTTTTTAAAAATTTTCTTCTAATTATTTGCTTACTTTTTTCGTTTGCGCTATTAAAATCAATATAACCAACCAATATTGAATTAAGATGGTTAAATATTCTCCCATTTTCAAAAGTAAGAACTAATTTTACTGGATAATTAGTCTCCTGGATTCAATTTCTTAGATCAAATTTTGGTCGCATAACTTTTTTTTCACTGTTTACTATGAAATACGGCCAATTATTTTGATTTTCTTCAAATTATTTCTTATAAATGATATTTCTTGACAAAATATTCTTTTTATATATCTGTATTGGAAAATATGAGTATAATAATTAAATTACACATAAAATTCATTTTCTTCATATATTATTCAGCATCCTCATTATGCTTGAAGGGACAATGATATTAGGATATTTCATAAGTTTCTTTCACACTGATGTTAAGTGACTGCGTTTGAAAAGTCAGTAAGCATATTTATTAGCTGTCTCCACTTGTTCAGGAGCTCTATCAAAGTTTGTTTCGCTGATGAGGCAATCATTTTTTAAGTTTATTCTTCACGCTGTTCAATATTGATAACCAAAGGAAAGAGTTTGCGACATGATGGGATTTACTGGTTTTAGGACAGCAGAAAGAGTGTTGAAACTATGGCGAAAGTTTGCAATAAGTTAAGAAATTTAGACTTTAAAGAAGAAAACCGCAGCAATCGCCAATAAATAATTGACACTGTCAATATAAGGACATTGTTCTTTGAAAATCGTAACCTGCACAAGATACCGGGATCCGTTAATATTCCCAGGATACCAGTAATAACCGTCTGATTCAGATAGAATATTTGTAAAGGTCGGGTTCCGCAGTTGGTGATAGGGACCGGTCTCATGAATCACGTCTGTATGTGCGATTTGATTTTTCGACGACATGACAGATCTCTTTTCTTGAAACGGTTTGCCATTAGAGAAGAGATTTTGATTTAGCATCAAAATATATATCAGAGACACGATATATGTTTTGATAACAAACATTCTTGATAAAAAGCTCTGATTCCCCAAAATTCTTGGTTTGATAACAAAAATTCTTCTACTGTCACGAAGCTATTGTATCACCTGAAGAAAGTTCTTTTGCCCATTTGGCGGGAACTGGAAATGAGCTTTTAGAAACTCCTTTGTTATGTAGAAACTATTAATTTTAACAATTACTGCAATCAGCTCGATAAATTAAAACAGACTACAAGAAAATCTGCCAGAATTGGCGAACTTATGATACGCCATTTTTCATTATTACAATAGATAACCGCTTATTATATTGGCTGTAAAGATAACTTTTTAGTTTGAATGGAATGTTCTACTGCATTCTCCATTCATCATAGATCTAATTCCACAGAACTATTATTTTTTCCAAAGACTAAAAAATTGATAAATGGCTCTTCTTGATTGATATAAATCACTAACAAATTATTTGTTCCAATCTCTAAAAATTGATCAATGGCTAAATTGTTTCTTCATGATAAATAGATCTGATTTGTAAGTTGTAAAACACACCTCTATGAGAATTTTGTTAACAAAGCAATAACAATTTTGCAAAGCTGATATATTAAGTTTTTCTTAGATATGAAAAAAAATACTAGGGTAAAGAGATGAATATATAACTCCTGAAATCAAATTTAAACAAAAAATGTTTCATTTTTTTTATCTAGAAAGGAAACTAATGAAATACTTTAATATTAAAACGCTAAGGAAAATTTATATCGTTCAGTTCACGTTAAATACTCAAACGAATGCATATACGGGTATTTAATGCTTCCGGCAATTAAAAGATCGGAACCTTAAACCCTCAAGCCGGAAATAATAATTTAATATCTTGAATAATTGAAATATTTCATAAAATCATTAATTAAATGCATTAGCTGTAGAAGTTTCACAGAATTTTCTAAATTTAAGTACGATTTTTCTTTTTATCTGATTCTTTTTAATGTAGATAATGGCAAAAAATAATAAAAAAAGAAATCGAAAGAATTCATTGTCAACTAATGAAATACTTGAACAGTAAAACATTAAGGAAAATTTATATTTTTCAGTTCCCTATAAATACTCGAACGAACGCATATGGTTATTTAATGCTTCAGGCAATTAAACGATTAAAATCTTAAAATTTCAAGCAAGAAATAAGGATTTAATATCTGCAATAATTTAAATATTTCATAAAATCATTTACTAAGATACATTAGCTGTAGAAGTTTCACAAAATTTCAAAAATTTAAGAACGATTTCTCTTTTTGTCCGATTCTCTTTAATGTAGATAATGGTAAAAAAAAAAAAGAAATCAAAAGAATTCGTTGTTGAATTTTTTTTTCTTTAACATTTTTGATGCCGTAACTTTTAGTTCTATAGATAAGAATGCATTTTAACGGTGAGGTGGATTTAATCTTTTCTACTATCCGAGCGCAACTTTTAAATGTTCAATAATAAACTTGAGAATCGGAGTGGTATGAAATGAAAGTAAAAATATAAACAGGAAACTATTTTAACCGGAATGAACAAAGAAATGAGAGTAGATAGCTTAATATATTTTATTTCTCACATATAAAGTTTCTGTGATGAAGTTTTTTTGTCTTTTGAAGTCTTAATGAAGTTTTTTCGAGTTAACTGTGTTCTTAAAGTGCGATGAAATTTATTTAAAAGTGTAAGGTTTTGAATTTTAATTGAATAACTGAGACAAAACTGAAACTGCTTTAGAAACACATAAATTTAATCCATTCGGTAATACAAATACTGAAACGAGTGCACTAGCTAAAGTTAAAAGGCACATTTAGTCACTGAATATAGATAATATATAGATAAATAGGATTTTTCCATATATTAACTATATTCAGTGGCTAAATATAGTTAATAGTTATGTAAAACTATGATGTTATTTATTTAAAAGCTTAAGGTCTTGAATTTTAATTGCATAACCAATACAAAACAAACTGCTCTAGAAACACATATAAATTTAATCCATTCGATAATAAAAATACTGAAACATGTGCATTATCTAGAGTTAAAAGGTACATTCAGCCACTGAATATAGTTATTACATGGATAAATAGGATGTATTAAATGATTATTAAGTGCCCTGAAGATTTTGCATTATTTGCACGTTACGTCATGTCTGGATTATTCTTGTTTGAGATCCAAATTGTCGTAATAAAATCGAAATTATTTAGTATATTTAAATCAGTTTTTTTGCGATGTTTGTTTAACATGATAAATGAATTTCACTATTAAGATATATCTTCTTTTTGTCCACCGGATATTGTTACAAATCTGTGATGCTGCTTCTATCTTGGTAGGTCCTATCCCCGGAAAGACTGATTTACAATAATTTGTATTGGATGCATCCGGATGCCGAGCCAATGATTCCAGAATTTGGCGGCGAACTTGATGACTTTGGCGACAAAATGGATAATGCTAGAAACTTCGGGAATTTTGTCGCCCCTTCCATTAGGAGCCGAGATATGCCTCATTGGCTTAAAAGCTTCTAGGTCAGCTTCCAGGAAACTATAAAAGGACGGCAGTCTCAAACTGCTGGTCGCAATGAATTGTAGTCTGAGTAGAATAGTAGTAATTGTAGATGATAGCGAAGCAACGGTGGAGTACCAGCGTTTTGTGAAGCAGTTGTTGAACTAAGCTTTGAGTATCGAGTCCTGTTGTCTACTGCAGAGGCAGTGGCTTGTCATATGTAGTAACCAGTTGTGTGAAGTTGTGAGTCGGCAGCTAATGCGAGAAGAGACAAAGGAGTGTTTCAGCTCTCTGGAGAGACAGTAGAGTGAACCTCCTAGGATCTTCATTCCTGCGCAATTCTGTCCGGCCATTTTCTGTGCTGAGGTACATTACTACTTATGGGCTACTTTTGTTGCGTGCTGACTCTACAATGATTGTTTATTTGTCGATACATGTCACACAGATGTTCTCAATGTAATTTATCAATCGTTTCTGTTTAGTTAGTACTCTCATTTCTCTGTAAGTTTAATCCGAAGTCACCCTTTATTTAAGTATTCTTGTTCTCTCCATCTAGTTATTACTTCATTGAAAATTGAATACAGTCGTGTAGGATTTGACACCAATTTGATTCTCTCTGGAAATACTTGGATGTTTTATCGTCTTCTTCTTAAAAAAATGTTTTTACCTTTCTTCTATTCTGTGCCCATCCAACTGATTAGATAACTTAGAGTTTTAGGCACCAGCGGCACAGAATGGCGTTATGTTGTATGTGTTCGTCTCGGATTTATATAGTTAACGTCTTTATATTCGTCTGTGTTCTTCTTACAAATAAACATCATTGTTTTCTACTGAGTTCTACTGATTGTGTTTACACACCATACATCCACTACAGAACGAATTCGGTGATTACAATATCTTTAATTTGCCTCGTTTGAGTTGAAGATAAGGTATTTCTCGTTACCTCTTCTTTTCTAAGGTTATCAGTGGTTCGATAGATTGCCTTGATAGTCTGAATTCTATAAACTTAGCTATGCCTTTAATATCTTTAAAGAATCAGAGTTCTTTTCTAAATTTAACTATATTAAAAGATTTTGTATAAATTTCATAAGACTTTTAACCGAATTTGTGAGTAATTTGATATTCATTATATGACTCCAAGTGTTTTAAAGCGATTTCTTTTTAACTTTTTTCTACTTGAAATTATTTCTTTTTATTGAATTTATTATTATTTCTAAATTCTTGACTGCACATTATTTTTAACTATGCATATTGTTGTTGTTGCATATATACATATTGTTATGGATAAGTCCGCTGATCGCTGTCAGCGATTTTAAGCCTAAATTAGTGTCCCTCGATTTCAGTAGTGCTACTTAGGGCTAAGAGTATGGCTTAGCTACTTCATGTTTCACATTCGTTTGCACAACCCCTTTTTATAGGGGGCACATTCACACTACTTACAGATAAAACACAAAATAACAACCATGTCCGAACTCGGGATGCCCTCAACTCTAGGAAGACACGCTAGCCCTAAGCCAGGACGCCGGCAACCATGAATATTGTGATATATATGTGTATTCCAGCTTTTGTGTGTTTGTTTCTTGATCCTTGTTAATTGCCTGTATTTTTTATTTATGTTTGGTTTACAACTTTGCTATTCTTTATTCTTTGTTATACCTTTTTGATGTATGTTTAAATTTGCTTTGTGGCTGATGTTACTAGTATGTTTTTGATGAATGCATTCTGTTAATGGAGCCAGTTTTTGTAGTGTGCTTATTTCAACTAAAAAAACAAAAAAAAAACAAAAACAAATAGGAAATTTATTTCCTACTACTTTTCAAACTATTGAAACAAAAGTTCTGTCAATCCTGAAACCATCTGTTTCTTATTTGTAATAATGCACACGCACGCGCACGCACGCACGCACACACACACACACACACACACACACACACACACACACACACACACACAAGCACAGGCGCACGCGAGTACATACTCACGCACGATGAAATGTTCAAAAATCAGCAATTCAAGAAATGCTGTAGAAATAAGGATAAATATTTAATAAAGAAGGAAACAGGATGTAAAACAAAATGTGAATCAAGATAGTTAGAGCATTAGTTTCATCGCACAATCATATTATCATAACATAAATGTGGATTACGAAATTACGAAAGAGACAATAGCATTTTCATTTGACAAAATCGAACAATTAAATGTTCAGTAGTGCTATCTTTGGTTCAAAAAACTATGTTAAATAAATTAAAAAGGCCATTGAAAATTAAGTTAAAATATTAATAATTAAAAAAACTCTCATATTTGAAAAGACTTAAATTTTAAATATTAAATTCAATTTCAGATGCTCTGATGAATTTATTATATTTAACCTCCAATATTTCCATTCTGCCAGAAAATCTATTCGCACGAACTAATTTAGTAATTAATATTAAATCAAGTAATTTTCATGGCCTTGCAATATTTTTAGATATAATTCTAAAGGGACAAAGTAATTGAAAAATTAATTTTTATGACAAAAAAAGGATTTAAATTTAACATTGTTTAGTATATTTTTTGGAATTCTAATTTTTTTCAACCAGCGGGTGACCGAGCTCCGCTCGGAGAAAACAGGTATCGAAGCTAACTCGAAGATTTAAATTTTC
>JAPMOQ010042969.1:2796547-2809231 GCA_026543055.1 Argiope trifasciata
ACACACACACACACACACACACACACACACACACACACACACACACATTTATATATATATATATATATACAACCATAAAAGCATTAAAATATTAAAATAATTAAAACCCATTTCCTAAGTCAAAAAAAAAATTAAAACGAAACCAACTAGGCCGAAATCGAAATTAAAATTTAATTCGGAATTGAATGCTAAAAGTTCACAAAATGAAAAGTAAATGAAATAGAACATATTAATGAAACAAATCTAAATTAATATAATCAATAAAATTATGTAAACGAAACTAATTACTGAAACGAAACTAAAATTGGAACCGAAACAAAAAATTATTTCGGATTCCATCAAGTTTAAAATTTAAAATTAAAAAAAAAATCAATCATTGTATTTGGTGAGCGCAAATGCAGCTACAACTAAAATACAAATGAATCTAAATTAATTAAAAAAATAAGCCAAGCTAAAAGGAAACACAACCGAATCAAAACTACAACCAATAGAAAAAGAATCTGGCCTGAAAACTTCTTCAAGGTTCACTCTCAGACATGGATTCAAAATAAGGGATTTTTTCTGTGGGAGGCATCGGTTACTGTCCAAAAGTACTGACTCCTCGTGACCCGGAAATTAAGGCAAAAGAGACATACCAATTTAAACAGCAAAAAACACAAAAACAAAGCAAAACATTAATTGAGTGAATGTAGTTATTAGTTACCTGGTATTTATCTTAAAGCTTGAAAATCCTTTTTATCAATTCATATCAACAAATACAAATAGAATGAAAGAAAATATAGTATTTTTGTTTTAATATAGAGGTAATATATTAATAATAACTTCGAATGGAAAACAACTACAGGATGTGCTTGATATTTTTGTAAACAGATGTAGAAATATTGATTGAAAAAAAAAAAGCATTTCCATAAGAAAGCATAAATACCAATAAGTATTAAATACCAGAAATATAGCATGAAAAATCAATACCTGCAATTTCACTTCCTTTTCCGTAAAATTTAATTTCTGTCCTTATTTTTAAAAAAAAATTGTGTTAGTGAGATTTAATTTTTTACTAATTTCAAAATAAGCCACAAAAGATTTATATGAATAGATAATAAAACCAAAACTTATAAAAATTCAAGTATTGATTATGATAAATATATTCAAAACTAATATCATGATCTTATCTTTTAATCATTAAATTTCCAGATGATTAACTTGCTGTTTCTATAATTAAAAAAGAATCTGCAAGAAATTTTTGTAAATATAATGATTAATCCTCGCAATTTTTTTAAGATTCTAAAACTGTAGTGTTTCCTGAAATTATATTATCGTTTACACCACATTATCATTATCGTTTGCACTACATTTTCATTCTGTGAATTCGATACTCTTTGCTAATTTTTTTCTCTCTGAGTGTTTCAGTCAACACTAGCTATTAAATATGTTTGAAAAAGAAAAAAGTTTCACCAAGTCAAAAATTCAAAGCTACTTTACAAAACTATAAAAAAAATCTTATCTTACGATCATTATCTTTTACATCACTGCTAATTTTGAAACAAAGAAGCCGCTATTGATCATATACTTCAATATAAATAAGATAATATACAGGTTAACAAACTTTGAAAATACAATAATAATTATTTGATGATATTTTCTATGTAATTGGTTTTTGATAAAAATTAGCATTCACTTATCCCATATTAGCATTCATTTAAATTAGCATTCACTCTTAATATCAATGAAATTAGAGAAAAAAATCGTATTAAGAGAATTTAATATGTTGATGATTTTCCATAACATTTTAATAGTTTCTGAACATTCAAGCTCATCGATTTTTTTTTGTCTAGTTGTAAACTTTCTCAAAGATCATGCATATTAAGGTATCCGACTAAGTTCAAAAGAAAAATTTAGAAAAATAGGATTTAAAAAAACTATTAATGTTTTTAGATGTATTGTCAATTATAAACACTATAAATACAAAAAATATTAAAAAATATAACATATTGCTAGAAACAGAAAAATTTGTAATAACTTTTAATGAAATTTAACCAAAACGATTAACGCTGTACACAAAATTGTAATGCGGTAAATCCTATTTTTTTTGTCTAAAAGTTATAGAATATAATGATGAATGAAATGTACCAAAATCTGACAAAAATTTTGAGATGCAAAGAAGTTATGTGTATAAAGATATGCGTATATATGCATTTTTTCCACAAATTCACAGCTTAATTTTTCTTTAAAAATCTATAAATAAAAAAAAATATTTCACCAACAGTAAAACTATTGGTTCACTTCATTGCCCATATTATTTGAAACACACTCTGAAATTCTTATGTAAATACCCCTATTAATTTTTGAGATATCCTGTTAACGGTGAAGAATTTTTATGAAATTTAAAGTTTTAGACAAATTGAAGTGAAAGACAAATTTCAACTGAAAAATATGTGATCTTAGATTATAGGTCTTGCCTACCTTTTCCTAGAAAAGATAAACTTTTTTGGAAAGAAAAAAATCTGAATTAAAAAAATAATAATAATTAAAAAAAATCCCCAGTGTGGTCGATATCCAGTGTTTTTAACCTAGTCGGAAACCTTAACATAAGGCAGTTAGTTTTCCTCTTTAACTATTAACTCCGCGTAGTAAGGAGTAATTAACTAGAAAGAAATTAATAATTACTGCTCGTCACTGTAGCTGTTCTCGGGGATCCTTTAATTTCTCCCCCTTCGTCCCCTTGGAGTCATTTCGCTGAAGATAACTTCCGCCCGAAGGGAGCATAAATGAGATCAATTAGGGCCCCACTAAGATTGCGAGCATTTTTTTACGCTTCACCCGAATGTAAACGAAGGCTTAAAAAAGCAAATTTTAATAGCAATTTGTGGAGTTGTTTCTACTTAATTTGGTATAATGTAAGAAGCGAGCCTCTCACCAGTGTTAATGACACAAAATTATTTCCTTCGGTGATTCCCCCCCCCCCTTTCAGTCCGTTTCTTTTGCAAACTCGGTTGTTTTTTTCGGGTTTCTTGGGGGAGTTCCTAAAGTTGTTTGCTTTATTTGGGGGATTAAATTAAGTGTATTTAGTCATTATCTTGCAGGTGAGCGATTAAATAGCAAGGCTCATTAAATGAAATCCGCATAAATGTTTGATGACGACTGCTTTAAATGCCTTTTATCACTCGTTCATCCGGATGGTTTCAGTCAAATGTTTCGATCCTCATTCGGTTGGTCTCTTTTATAAAATGGCGTCGAAAATTCGTTAAGCCTCATTTAAATTTTAATACTTTTGTGAGAAATCTAAGACGAAAGGAATTAGTATTATTTTTATTAGCAGTGACGACCGCTTTAAGTGTCTTTTATCACTCGTTCATCCGGATGGTTACCGTCAAATGTTTTGATCCTCATTCGGTTAGCCTCTTTTATAAAATGGCGTCGAAAACTCGTTAAGCCTCATTTAAATTTTAATACTTTTGAGGGAAATCTGAGACGAAAAGAATTAGTATTATTTTCATTAGCAGTTTGAATATGGTTTAGTGGTTACTGACTACAAAGTGATAATTTTTTGTTTCTTTATTTTTTAATTGTGGATATGAATTGATACATAATTTCATTGCCACTTTTTTATGATCATTATCCGTTTTCTCATATGATAATACCCCTTTCTTTATTCAATAAGTTTGAATAATCATAGCAAAGTTAATGATAAATTTTGAAAACTTGAATAAAGAAAAGGCTATCACCCACTGACCTGAAATTGAAATTTCATTTTCAATTCCTCTTACAGGAAAAATTTATACTTCTATAAAAAAGTAACATAATTTTTTTGTCAAGTATTTTCTTAAATAAATAATTACTTTAAAAGTGTAATTTACAGGATAAGTTATACTTTTATTCGATTTAATCAGATTATGTATCATTCCTTTATTAAATAAGTTGAATAATTATAGATTAGTTAATAATAAATTTTGAAAGCTTGATAAAGAAAAGGGTATTATCCACTGATCTGTAAGCAATTTTACAACAGTTAAATAATTCTTCTTAAACTGTAACAGAAGTATAACTGTAATTTGTAGTGCATTAATTTACAGGTGTAGAAAATTACATCTTGAAATGACAACTATTTTGTTTTTCGTTTCATATCCATTCACAACTTATATTTTGCTATTTTAAGGGATGTTATTTTTCTTATATTAGTTAATGACTTGTATAATTCAATTTTATTGCATAAATAATAATTATTTAGGACCGCGTTTTGGTTAAAGAGTGATTAAAACGAAAAAAAAAAAGACCATGATGAAGCATAAATTATTTAAAATAACTAATATGCAATAGATAAAAAATTAAACATATTTTTCAATAATATTTAAATTTGATTAATGAAATTATAAAGGATAATCTGTAACCTTTGCTATCTCTTTCTGTTATAGAGGAAAATAGACATGTTGATGATAAATTTTTTTAAAGAATGTTGTTTTTAAAATTAAAATATTGTCATTTACTGAAAAGTTTGAACACCGATAATTTTAAATTAGTTACTGCGAAAAATTTATATTAAAATATGATAATTAACTCTAAAATTTCTATAATAATTATACGAATGATGAGAAATGCTTTTAATAAAATAAATACCAGGCATAAGTTGTGAGCCTCGACAATCAAAGAATAATAATTTGGATAAATATAAAATTTGGCTCTCTGTACCATTTTTGCGTAGATACTTAAAGAAGGTATTCCATAATTTGTAGTCCAAAAATAATTCAAAAAACAGCCTTTTACAAAATTTGATTTGTCAAAACTAATAATTTACTGTCATAAATTACTTACCTAAATGCTATAGCAATACTTTCATTTGAAAAATGTAGTTTGCTTTATCCATAATAATAACTTTGACTATAAACATTTTAAAATGATCGGAATATGTCATTCCATATGTTACAGAAAATAAATGATGAAAGAATACTTTTAAGTCCTAATAATAATCTGAAGAAACAATATTAAATTTATAAAATGAATTTTTGTGACAACTACTATGACTTATTTTTACTAAATCCTTCTTATTGAAATTTAATAAACTGTTAGTTATGGAATTAAATTATGATTTTTAATCATTACACACAAGTATTTTCATTATATTTGAAGTTTTTGTAATTTGTTTCTGGAATATGTGAATAAGATTGCAATATTACTCAGAAAGAACAATTCAGAATGGAATTTAAATATATAATTTCCTAATCAATCTTTCCATAAACGAGTTACATTGAATGTAAAATTAACTCTTAATTTTTCATGCTGCTAAGAAACAAACAAACGGACAAGATATTTTATACTTATCAGCAGAATGTTGATAAACTATTTACATTGTCCTTTGAGTTTTATAGTAGATAACATGTATTTTAATAAAAAATTTATACAGAATGCATAAAAACATTGCCATTAGATAGAATTTATTCATTATACCGGATGACCCAAAAGTTAGGAATAATTAAAAAAATTAAAAATTCGAAAACGAATAACGATAAAAAGATGCAGTTTGCACTAAACGGATGGAAAAGAAGCCAATTTTTTTTCTGGCAACGGCTGAAAAATAGTTATGTTGCCGACCTACAGATGGCGCTATAGTTTTTTATTTCACCAAAAGAGGATTTACAAATGAAAAATTTTGACAATTTTCAAGTCAACTTAATTACAATTAATTAGTAAAATGTTCAATGTGCAGTCCATCATTCAGAAGTACAGCTGTGAGACGCGTCACTACGCCGTTCATAGCCTTTAGTAGAATTTCTTGCGTTATTTGCAGACAAACTTTGGCGGATGGCATCTTTCAGTGCTGCTAGGGCAGCAGCTCTCTTTCGACTTCAAGAATACCCACAGCCAAAACTCACAGGGTGCCAGATCGGGAGATCTTGGAGGCCATGCGTAGTCAAAGTATCGACTGATAATGCGATCCTCCCCAAATGTTGAGGGTAGCAGACGTTGCACTAGCAGAGCAATATGAGTTTCTGCTCCATCTTGCATGAAAGCGATTGTTTGAAAATCATGTCGTGCTTGGAGTTTATGTTCTGTAACAGTGCTTCATATCTCAGACCAGTAACAGACCTGTCTGTGTGATTTCTCCAAAAAAAAAATGGATTAATTATGGAACCAGCATTGAAGTTACACCATACTGCACTATAAAAAATTCATGTTTCTCTTCGATAACTGTTCTCGTAATTGTAAAATAAAACGTTGAGAAACTAAAAAAATATGTATCATTTTTTTTATATTGGAAAGGTGAAATCCCTAATCTAACCTTTATTTAGTCCCACTGAACTTAAGTTATGCAATTAAGAATTCCATTCATTGACATATCAGTCATATTTACCACTAATATTATATTTAGGGTTAAATATAACTAAATATAATATTACTGGTAAATATGACTAATTATATTTAAGTTTACTATAATTGGAATAAAGAGATATTAAATTCTTAAACGAAAGAATTTATAATTTTTAATAAAATTTTTAGTAATATTGAATGATCAAAACTTTTCTGAATTTTTAGTCATGATAACCTTATGAAAAATCATAAGTGAAAGAATCTGTTACTCTTCCCATGGTGAAAACCCATGAACGTAAAATAATGTCACCAAGAAGAGGTACAATTTCGAAAAGTTGTTTGTCTTTTATTTGCTTCTGATGAATATCATTTGATTTCATCATTCTGAAGAATATCATTTGATGCTCATCGGAGCAATTTTCTTCATACGCTGATGTGAAATAATCTCAAAGATGAACCGGTTATTCCCAACCAGTTTGGTTCCTTAACTTGAAAAGGACTTAGTATACAATTTATAATGTTCAAATGAAGTATCCATGAGTATTATATTTAGTGGTAAATATGACTAAATATAATATTAGTGGTAAATATGACTAATTATATTTAAGTTCATTATAATTGGAGTAAAGAGTTATTAAATTTTTAAAGGAAAAATTTATAATTTCAATACATTTTTTACTAATATTGAATTATTAAAAAAACCCTTTTTCATTTTTTAGTCATGATAACCTTATGAGAAATCATAAGTGAAAGAATCTGTTGCTATTACGATGATGAAAAATCATTAATGTAAAATAATGGTCACCAATAAGTGGTACACTTTCGAAAAGTTGTAAAAAGTTTATTTGCTTTTGATCGTTGCAATGAAAGAATGAAGAATATTATTTGATGCCCATTGAAGAAATTTTCTTCATACACTGATGTGAAATAATCTTAAAGATGAATCGGTTATTTCCAACGAATTGGTTTCTTAACCTGAAAAATACTTTGGGTACAATTTATACAGATAAACAATGAAGAATCCATAAGTTAATCATTATTGCTATTGTAACGAAACTTGTTATAATTTAACTCTAATTAAATGGCTCAATGTTAGATCGCTATGAGCTGAAAGTGAATGTTCGCGAGTTCGCATCTGACTGCAGGTATCTTGCCTACGAATGGTTTTGTTATTAATTTACTTTTTGTTATTCCTCATTTGTTCCAGAATGGTCTTGTAATTTCTGTATCTTTCTAAATGTGGAAGAATCGAGCCATTTCCTTTTGTGGATACATTTTTTTTAAGGTTTAGTTCCTTGAGTAAAGATTCAAGTTGATATTAAAGAGTATTATCATTGACATTAGTTAACACATGATTTATCTACCAAAACTTCATTTATGCGATAATATTATGGTTTCTTTACTGATTTACTTTTTGTTATTTCTCATTTGTTCCAGAATGTTCTTATAATTTCTGTATATTTCTAAATCTAGAAGAATCGAGTCATTTCGTCTTGTGGATAGAAAAGTTTAAGATTTAGTTCCTTTAATGAAGATTGGAGTAGATATTAAAGAGTGTTATCTTTGACTTTTGTCAACACAGGATTCATCGACCCTAACTCCATTTACTCGACAATATTATAGTCTAAGATCGAAGAAAAATATTCTAGAATTCTTTATGCAAAAAGAAGGAAAAAAAAATGGAACATCTTTTAAACTTCAAGCATGAATTTATTCTCGATGGGAATTGAGGCAAATGAATTCAATATTTCATTATTATCTTGAGCACGAATGAAAGAAAAAGAGGTAGTTCCCTATAAATGAAGAAAAAAAAAATAAGAGAGAAATCGAATGAAGAATAACTAGAAATTATCTTTGTACAATGGAAAAGAATAAAAGGTATCGTCTGATCTTTTTCGAAGAAATGATGTGATTTTTTCTCCATTTTTATTTGAACTGTCCCTTAGGAGCGAAGTATTTTCGTTTAGTAAGAGCTTTCTTGCTTTAACTTAATGGAAGTATCTCGAAATCAAGATTTTTTTTCTTTATTCTTTTGCGGGACGTATCATGGAAGAAAATGAAACAAATATTGAACATGAAGTAAAAAAATACAATTCCTTAATTAATGTGCGAACATTCATTAATTGTACAAACAAAGTTTATATATCAAAAAAGGTATTATTATTGGTTTTATTTTTTATTTTACTTTTTGAAGCTACAAAAGATATAACATATTGAATTTTTTACAGATAAAATTTTTCAGACAGTAATTTAGCATATAAAAAAATAAGCCTTAAGAAATTAATTATAATTTAATGCATACGTGTCATGAATTCAATATGTATTTAAAAATAAATAAAATTAGTTAAAACTATTCATTCTGAAAATAAAATACTTTTTCGATTATATGTCAAATGAACAACTTTTAATAGTAACAAATAATAATTTTATCACTTTTCCCTTTTTATTACTATTTTTTACTTAAATATATATGAGTCTGTCTACTATATTTTTCAGTGACAAAGAGATGATTTCTTAAGAACAATAAAAAAAACTATTGATATTAAATGCATTTAAAAATAATTTTAAAAATGTATTTAGAAATGATTAAGTGACTGAAATGACTTTTGAAAAAAAAAAGTTTTTTGAGTTATAAATAACATTATTTTGAATTATGAATAACATAAATGTATTTTTGAGTAATACTTTTCAAATTTATTAAGTAAAAGGTTCAAAATTTGCTAATTGTCTGATTCATTAATAAATAAAGTTTGAATAAAGACATATTCAATTAGCATAAGTCCCTAACTGATGAAGTAATTTCTAAAATCAAGGCTTTTGTATCTATCTCGTAAGGCACCAGTAACACATGATTTTATATTATTAGTTATTTTGCATTTAAAAAATTGATTAACTACTACAACAGGATTGAAAGCCATAGCACATATATTTTAAATTATTTTATTATTTATGATAAGCTTATTTAAAAAAAGTATAATTGATTATTAATAAGTATCAATATGAATTATATTTACTTTTCTCTTATATTTTCTTATCTTCCTTATTAGTAATAAACAAAAATTCGAAAGTACTTTTGTTTAGCAGAAACTGTACTTTTATTATCACATTTTACTATAAAAATCTAGAGAAAAAAAAACTTAACACGTCACATATCTGAAAGAATCTAAAAATTTTAATCTCAGATGAGTTCTCTGAGAATTTTCTCATTCCTCTAATCTCAATTATTCCAAAATTTTAACTACCGAACACACTTATCGTTATCAATAAAGTAAAAGTGTTCTTATTCACCAAAAACTTCCTTTCAAAGAAATTTTGTCGAAATTTAATTGGACAATACAAGAACGAATAAAGCGAAATGGCCTTTGAAATAAAAAACGAAAATTTTTTGAATTATGAATAACATAAATGTAATTTTGAATAATAATTTTCAAATTTATTAAATAAAAAGCACAAAATTTGCCAATAGTCTAATTAATTAATTAATTAATTAAAAATTGAATAATGACAGATTGAGTTAGCATAAGACCCTAACTGATGAAGTAATTTCTAAAGTCAAGGCCTTTTTATCTATCTTGTAAATCACCAATAATACATGATTTTATATTATTAGTTATTTTGCATTAAAAAATAATTAAGTATTACAACAGGATTGAAAGCCATAGTACATATATTTTAAATTCTTTCTTTATTTATGATAAGCTTATTTTTTTAAAAGTATAATTAATTCTTAATAAGTATCTATATGAATTATATTTACTTTGTTCTTATATTTCTTCATCTTTCTTCTTAGTGATATAAAAAAAATTCGAAAGTACTTTTCCTTAGCAGCAAAGGTACTTTTATTATCCTATTTTACTTTAAAAATCTAGAGAAAAAAAGCTTAACTCCTCACATACCTGAAAGAATCTAAAAACTTTTAATCTTAGACGAACACTCGGAGAATTTTTACATTTTTCTTATCTTAATTATTCTAAATTTTTAACTACCGAACACTAATCGTTATCAATAAAGTAAAAGTGTTCTTATTCACCAAAAACTTCCTTTCAAAGAAATTTTGTCGAAATTTAATTGGAAATTACAAGAACCAATAAAATGAAACGGCATTTGAAAAAAAAAAACGAAAATTTTTTGAATTATAAATATTATTATTTTAAATTATGAGTAACATAAATGTATTTTTGAGTAATACCTTTTAAATTAATCAAATAAAAGACTCACAATTTTCTAATTGTCGGGTTAATTAATTAATAAATTAAAGTATGAATAAAGAAAGATTTAGTCAGAATAAGTGGCTATCCAATGTAACAGAGTAGATAATTCTTAAAATCAAGATCTTTTTATCTACCGTGTAAAGCACTAATAACACATGATGCTTTACGATATAGATTGTAAGCACCAATAACCATTGTAAAGTATCAATAACCATTTTATATTATTAGTTATTTTGCATTTAAAAATTGATTAACTATTACAACAAGATTGAAAGACATAGAACATATAGTTAAAATTATTTCAGTATTTATGATCAGGTTATCTTTTTAAAAAGTATAAGTGATTTTTAATAAGTATCTATATGAATTATATTTACTTTGTTCTTATATTTCCTTATCTTTCTTCTTAGTGATATTAAAAATGCGTAAGTACTTTTGCTTAGCAGAAACGGTACTTTTATCATCGCGTTTAATCTAAAAATCTAGACAAAAAAAGCTTAACACGTCACATATCTGCTTAGCAGAAACGGTACTTTTATTATCGCATTTTACTTTCAAAATCTAGAGAAAAAAAACACAACAAAACGTCACATATCTGGAATAATCTAAAAATTTTCAATCTCAGACGAGTTCTCGGAGAATTTTTACATGCCTCTTATCTCAATTATTCCAAAATTTTAACTACCGAACACTTATCGTTATCAATAAAGTAAAAGTGTTCTTATTCACCAAAAACTTCCTTTCAAAAGAAATTTCGTCGAAATTTAATTGGACAATAGCAGAACCAATAAAGCGAGATTGTTGCGCTTCGTGGCTTCCTGAAAAAAGACGTTCGTGCCTGGAGTGGCTCCAGACGGAAAAAATGGAAATCGTAACCGTACGTGCGGCTGACAGGCAGAGAAAGCACTATTGATGGATTAGAACCAGTTACCATGATCGCTGGGGGACCCGAACGCCAGTTACACTATCAAGGAACTAGAAGACTAGACTCCTTTTTTCTTGCTTCTCCATTTTCTTGTTCGAGATTTCTTTCGCTTTTGTTTGTTTTCTCTGTTTTCTTTCCCATGTGTAAGGGTTTTTTTTTATGATATCGTGCCACTAAGAGATGGAAAGGGGAAAAAAAAAAAAGAAGTGAAAGCGTAAGAAACGATATCTGTAGCATATCTTTCAGTACAATGTAGAGGTGTATATGTTAAAGCAAATCTGAAGTTTTGTAATAGTTTTTTTTTTCTTTTTGAAAAATTCAATAGTTCAGATTTTTGATAAAAGAATTTACAATATTGTTTTTTTATAATGTGGATTCATTTAGTGTTTTAGCGGGTTCATTTAGCATTTTCCCTATGTCTAAGATTTTTTATTGTGCCTCTGCATTAGGAGTTAAAAAGAGAAATAAATAAAGAAGTGAAAACTTAAAAAACATCCATGACGTATCTTTCAGTGCAATTTATACGTTATTACGAATCAAAAGTTTTAAAATGTTTTTTTTTCTTTTCGTGAAAATCAAGTTTAGATTTTTGATAAAAGAATTTATAATATTGCTTGTTCATTTAGTGTTTTAGAGGGTTAATTCAGCATTTTAAACTTGCCTAAGGTTTTTTTATGATATCATGCCACTAAGAGATGGAAGGAAGGGAAAAAAGAAGTGAAAGCGTAAGAAACGATATCTGTGGCGTATCTTTCAGTACAATGTAGAGGTGTATAAGTTCAAGCAAATCTGAAGTTTTGTAACGTTTTTTTTTTTTTCATTTTGAACAATTCAATAGCTCAGATTTTCGATAAAATAATTTACAATATTGTTTTTTGTAGTGGGGATTCATTTAATTGTTTAGCGGGTTCATTTAGAATTTTTCTCTTGCCTACGTTTTTTATGGTGTTTTGCCATTAGGATTTAGAAGTAGATGTAAATAAAAAAGTGAATGTGTAACAAATGATGTCCATGGTATATCTTTTAGTACAGTGTATAAGTTAAAGCAAATATAAAGCTCTATAATGTTTTTTTTAAAAAATTCTGTAGATTAGATTTTTGATAAAATAATTTACAATATTGTTCTTTTATAGTGTGGATTCATTTAGTGTTTTCACGGGTTAATTTAGCATTTTCCCTTGACTAAAATTTTTCTTAATGGTGTTGTGCCAAATTTAGACCTTAGACCTTAATTAATTTAGCATTTTT
>JAPMOQ010042969.1:2817160-2836034 GCA_026543055.1 Argiope trifasciata
ATATTTCTGTGCTACTAGGGTTAAGAGTGCCATAGTCCATCTGAAAATATATAAATGTTAATTTTCAAACTAAAAAAACCTATATGAAATAAACTATTTTGAAACATTTTATAACTAAATATAATCAATGTATTTAAATGGATCTGATAATTTCTATAGAAACTATATTTCATTGAAGTTCAAATGGTTGAAAGTGACAAACAGATTTTCATTAAAAGAGAAAGACACAGAGGTTCATTAAAGAATGATATTAGATTTTAAAGTATCCTATTAATAGCTTTTCATTATTGCTGTCATCCTAATGCATCTTCAATAGTATCCAGATTCCAGTAGATAAAATGCAAAATTAATTAATTAATTTTCTGTTGATGTAAACTTACGAATATGATGACAGTTATTTTGCAGAAACGTAAATGATTCCATATCGTAGATAATTTAATTATTCATCTCAGCAAACTAGGTTAAATATCATCATGTTTGACTTCTTAAAATTTGGTTGAAATAAATTAGAATTTTCAGAAGTTGAATTGTCAGATGTAAAAACTACAAAGTATTGATAAAAATGCATTTTATAGTCTGCTAATGGATATTCAAATGTATTACTCCATGTTTATCAAAACTAAATTGCAGGTACTATCTGCAATTTTATCTTAGGGATGCATATTATTTTCTTCTCGACTTCGAATCTGTTTTAATACAAATTTATTGTTAAAATGTGAAAGAGGGCATCAAATATTTCAATACTCATACAATATTAAAAATTTAGAAACAATTTTCCAAAATATACAAATGTATATGCTTATTTTTGTACAATCTACACATAGAAGAATAAATTCAACAATCATTAGTCAATCACAATCAATTTTGAAACGTTTTTCTGGCTAAAATATCTTCTGGAAGTTTAAATCTGGAATGCTGAAGATTACAACACTGAGCTCTTGTCAGAGTTTTTTTTTAAATAAAAAGACAAATAGAGTACGAAAAATATCTTAATTTAAGCAAATCATTGATATCTAAAAGAAATAATCCTTTTAGATAAAAATTATTTTCCACTTTAATCCTGCCCATTCCAAAAAAATTGACAACAGTTCATAAAAATTTTTAGATTTATTTTGGAGTCAAGTTTTGGAGTCAAAAGTTGCAATTTTGACTTCAAGGGAGAAAAGCTAGAAATATAGCACATGCAATCAAAATACATTGAAATAGAGAAAGAGAGAGAAAATGCGCCATTTATTTTAAGTAAAGTTTTTGTAGGTATTATTCGCGACTAAGAGGAACTATTCGTTGAAGACCGTTCTTATCTTTTTTAATATTTAGGCCATATTATAAATAACAGTTACTAGTAGATCGTTAGATAAATTTTGAAAAAACAATCGAAAATCAATTATATTTCCTAAGTATGTAGATCTTTGATTCTTTTTAAATCGGACTATTGTAACTCAGTTGACGAGAATATGAGTACCAACTAAAATTAATGGATATTTTTTATAATTTAAAAATGCAATTCCTTTTTGTTAGTTTTAAATATGCCAGCAATAAATAGACTGAAACCCTCAGTAGCGTACTGTTGTTTTTAAAAAGCATGGCAATAATGCCTTTTTAACGAATATGCCTTATCAAAGGATTTTAAAGAACTAGTAAAATGATATTAGATGTGCAATTTTCTTTTACCATCCCCATATCTCCAAAGTAGGTGTCTTTATTCCTAAAAAGTGGTTATTTATTTATGCTCCAATGCATTATCCGTAGTTAGCTATACTTTTGGATATCTTATTTAGAAGTTATCAGATACCATATCGAAAATGGGATGCATTACTTGAGGCGTTTAATGTATCGATCCATTTTTGGACTTCTTTATGTGAGTGGATCAGACAAGTCATGTACCATCGATAAAACAAATGGTAATAAGAAAGAACACTGTCTGGGGAATGAGGTAAGACTTCCTAAGGTCTAAGATGTTTCTAACTGTGTCTTGGCAGGTGTTGAGACATATGGTTGAGTTTGCCATGCTGGTGGAAGCCTACTAATGTTTATCTTGATATAGTTTGAACTTCTTCATAAGAGTGGAAATGATGATGATCAGACAAGTCATGCGCCATCGATCAAACAAATGGTGATAAGAAAGACCACTGCCTGGTGAATGGGGTGGGAATGAGGTAAGGCTTCCTAAGACTTAAGGCCTAAGGCAACATGCTGGAGGAATGTTTATCTTGATATTATTTCCCTTTCTTCTCTAATGATGTGTTCAAGGCTGGTTGGTTCGTTGGTTTTACTGGCGCAAGAGCCCTACTTGGCTATTGTGCGCCAAACATACGTTGGAACAACAGGATCAAGGTACCACAAAATATATAAAATTTTAAAATAATAAAAAAATGTCACTTACTTTCATAAATAGAAATGTCTGAAATCATGGGAAACAAGAACAAATTAGGTGAAATACTTATAAAAATTTACAGAAAAGATTAAAAGGTGTTACCAAGAACAAAAAGGTCAAACAATAAGCTTAAGTTTTGAAGCCAAAATATAATTACGAAATCAATAATCTTAAAATCTAAGATTGGAAAGATATATTTATTCATATTTTTTTGGAATTATAATATGGGAGTATCTTTTCTCCCGTGTATGTGAAGTACTTGGTACAAGTAGAGTTGGAGGACTAGTATCTTCAGATGTGTCCTCTACGTTTTCCGACATATTATATTCCAGTATATCACCTTCCGATGCAACAAAACACATTTCTGCGTCAGTATCAGATTCCTGGGGTAATGGATCGCTGGGTTTCCAGAAGGGAGGACATCTATTGTTTTAGGTTCAGTATCGGCAGAATAAACCTAAGGCTGGATAGTTTTTAATCAAATGTACGCCTGTTACAACATCCACCCCAGAATTGACCTCTGCGGAAATTATGTGCTCAAATGAATCGATTAAGTTCGATGCCGATATGCTATGACTGCTCCACACGGTTTCAACAGCTCATAATATATCACATCCAGCCGATGTCACCAAATACAGATGTAACATGGTTACCATATATATTCGATCTGTAGCTTTCAAAACACTCATGACATTTTCTTTCAATAACAGCAATGATTGTTACAGATCAAACTAAAGAAATCTCTGGCATGATGCAATAAATATTTTAGTCACCAGTAGAGAGCTTCCAGCAATTTGGAAGGAGGTGTATTTCAGAACCAAAACTAAAAGTTCTCGAAATGAAAGTAGATCCAACACAAATAGAAACGCTTACATGAACACATTTTCCTGGTGAGAAAAAGCTCAGATGCGATTGACTTTGCTCATAAACAGTCAAGTCACCATTGAAGAGGTTTGATTAATTATTTAAGTAAGAAATTCCACAATCAGAAGGTAAACACCACAACGTTTTATTCACCGCTCACCTCGTTAACCTTGTGTTCCTTCTGTTGCCAGATACAATAAAATATCTAAATAAATATAAAAAATACACAGGGATAAATTATAACATATAATGAATACAAGAACATAACTAATAAAATAACGATGACTAAAATTACAAATACATCCAACAAGCAGATTCGCCCGAAACTATTCATTACACCTCAGTCTTAGTTTTCTTCAAACGGTCACATGAAACCAAAACTTCCCATAAATGACAAGAATTTGGTTCAAAATCTAACATCTTTGATCGAATTTTTTTTTTGTTGGGAACACAAAATTATTAATGTTGTACTGTCATTGTATTGAGGATATGTTGCTTATAGAGTGACATTTTTTTATATGCTTATTTCGACCAGCGCTAACTGTTACAGCTGTCTATCGAAAATTGTGGAAGAAAAGTTGTGTACCTAAAACTCATATACATTTGTATGCATACCTCATATGTTGTATACATAAAACCTCATATACATTTGTATGCATACCTCATATGTTGTATACCACATATACATTTATAAAGCAATTAATTTGATTATCATTATTTAAGACCAAATTTAGAAATTAGAAATTTTTATGGATTGACTCAGTGTCGCACAAAAATTGGGAGCCTTTAATAATTGTACAACAATCTCAAACAAGGCTAAAATAAAATTAAACTGAGGAAGGTAATTATAAGTGTTTTGTTACATATCATTCATTATTTTTGATATTTTTTGCAGTGGTACAATAATATCAAATTTGTAATAATATTATTGCCGTACAAATTGCTGTTGTTTCTAGACATACATTTTTCATTAAGAAATTGTTTTCACATAAGAATTGAAAAATTAGCTAGAAATACGGAAAGACTTTCTTTACCTATAAATAAGCACTCATTTGAAGTCTCTGGACAGCCCTTAACCGCACAAACTGGCTAACGCCTTAATAAATCACACTATCTATAACATAACAATGCTCTATTAGCATAAGCGATACCCACGTAATGAGAGAAAGAACCAGCAGAAAACTCTGAGCGTACAGAAATTTATTTGGATGTGTTCGGAGCGATATCTACAATTATGCAAATTTAGTTTTCCACTAAATAAAGTAGTTTAACAAAGCTTCCTGACTGATAAAAATAAATAGCAGGCGCAAAATGAATCATTCCTTCCATTTTTCAAATTCATAGCGGCAGAAAATGGGAGATAAACACAAACCAGTAATTCTAAAGTGTATGGAAATTAAGTTTTTTTTTATTACTTCGAAAGCTCAGCTTTACCTCCTACAGGAGCATTTATTCGATCCATTAAATTTGTGTTAAATATGAGGATTTTTAAAAAGCAGCATTTAAAAATGCACATATAATGCTGTTTAAATACACATGCATAACGAAGGCGTGCTTTATGTTTAGAAAGTATCTTTCGATTGCGAAATAAAATACCTAAAAATATTTTTCCATTGTTCAGTAGTTATTTACAAAGCTGATTAGATTATGGGAAGAATATACGTGAAAACGCAGAAGTTCATATGCATTCTACATAATGTAAACGTTTTTTTGCTTGACTTGGGAAATATATTAAAATAAACGGAAGACTTTTTAAATGTAGATAGATTGAATTACAAGCTTTCATTTCAACTAAAGTGGTTTACACATATTTTCAAAAGAGACAGAATTATATTTTTCTACAAAGAAATAACGTTTTCTTAACTGAAAGAATCTAAAACCAAATAATTATTTGAAGATAAGTGAGTTCGATATTGTTTTTAATTATGATTGCAACTACTAGGGGACAATTTAAAATCTTGTCATCAATCCTCATTTTAATTTACATATCGAAATATGTTGTCGCTGTAAAATAGAAATTAATCTCCCCTTCCCCCACTTTCAAAACACAAATTCTGCTTCACTTAAATATAAATTCTGCTTCACTGAAATATAAATTCTGCTTCACTTAAATATAAACTCTGCTTCACTTAAAAATAAATTCTGCTTCACTGAAATATAAATTCTGCTTCACTTAAATATAAATTCTGCTTGTTAATTTATATTAAAACTTCTCATTTTACTTGAGGTTTCATAAAATGGCTTCTCGCTATGCCTTATTAATTAAAAATATAATTATGCGTCTTTTCTCACATATTACTTTATGATGCATTATTATTAGACACAAAAATTTAAAAATGTGCATCAGATTACAAAATTAAATTAGCATTTATATGAAATACATATTAATAAATAATAGTGTTTTAATTTTACTTCATTAAACGGTAAATGGAATAGCTTAATCTTGTTTTGCTTTGTAAATTTGTAAAAGAAGGGGCTTATTTCTTGATGAATAACTCATTAAATAAAACACCAGAGCTATAAAATTAAAGTAATAAGGATAAAATAATACTTTAAATATTACATTAAATTAAATTAAATGTTATTTTTGAAGGATTTTATCAGATTATTAAAGTTAAAATGAAAATTAATTGATTTATCTAAACTGAATGATTAAACTATTGATCCTAATTAAATGAAGTGATTTTGAAATTGATGAAATAAATTGATCATAATGATTTTGAAATTAATTATAATGATTTTAAAATTAACAATATAAATTGTTCATAATGATTTTAAAATTGACAATATAAATTGTTCATAATGATTTTAAAATTGACAATATAAATTGGTCATAATGTTTTAAAATTGATGGTATAAATTGATTATAATGATTTTAAAATTGACAATATAAATTGGTCATAATGTTTTAAAATTGATGGTATAAATTGATTATAACGATTTTAAAATTTATGATATAAATTGATAATAATGATCATCATGATTTTAAATGATGATTAATATTGAGATATAATTTCATTATGAATATTAATTATAATATTTAATATAAATATCAATCATGATGAAAATCAGAGAAATTTTACAAGCAATTTTAACAAAAATTAAATTTAAATATTTTTTAAAAATTTTATCCATTCGAATAATTTTTAGCATCAATATTCAAAAAACTTGATTTTTAATCGATAATATTTTGAGACATAATTAAAAAAAATTCAAAGTGTACTAATATTACCTCACTGTTTTTAATATATTTTTATTCCTTAAAAGAAAAAAAAAACTTTAAAACTAATTAACAAGATTATACAAACCGTTTTAAGCTGTACGATTATACCACTTTATATAATATTAAAATTTCGAAACAATTTGTTTAATCGTTCATACATATATTTATGCACCATAATGGAAATCTTCTCTTAAGAATAACTTATTTACAGATAATTTAAAATGATTGGAAGAAAACAAGCTTCATTTAATCCATTCTGTTTGCGCCTTCACGAAAATTAAATTTATCGCCTGATAAAAATCTAATAAGAATTTCTCGAGCAGTATGGCAGACGGGTTAATAGGGATAATTTTTTCTAATTAAACTCAGTTTGCTTTTGTCTGAGTTTAAATATATCATTTACGCATAAACGGTTCAGCACATTTCTTTGAAAGAAAGCGTATTATGGAAAAAACATTACGCTAAAGTGCTAAGTATTTTATGTGCTAAAAGGATGCTTACATATTACGATACTTAACGCTAATGCACGCCGAAAAAAATGGAATCTTAGACTTGAAAAATGAAATCATCACGGTTCCATTTTAGCGTTTTCTTTTCCAGAACTGCTCCCCATTTAAATCGAAAATTAATTTGATTAGCATAAAAGCGACCAGTCATTCCTTGCAATCGCATTTTTAATGACATTTTTTTTTCCTATTTTTGCAGTGCACTAAATATCTTTTCAAGTATTTTTTTTAAGTTCTGACTGATACAAAAGCAGCTCCAGGTCTCTTAATATAAAGTGCTTTACCGTTTTGCCAAGTAAAGCTGATTGCATTAGCAGTTTCTTTCAAAGGCCACCTTTTTCGATTTCCGAGGACTTGATTTGATTTTCAGAATCTGCGATCTGGCAACAGGCTTTTTCGAGTTCTTTGATTGGCTCTAATGGAAGCACGTGACTCACCGAAGTGGATACTTTCAACCACAATTTTCTTCGCTCTTCGCTTTGTGCTCGAAGGTTTCTTGGATATATCAATTACTTTTTCTGAGAGGTATGTTTTTGTAAGGTATGAAGAAATGCACTTGCCGCACATTATTTTCAGAGCTTAATTATATCCTGTAATGAATGTTTGTTGAGAAAGGAAGGTAAATCATTTGAGCTCTGGTAAGTAAACAGAATCAAAACTTTGTCTTGTATTGATTGCGGGATTTAAGAAGTTTGAGGTAGCAAATACAACTTAGTTAATTTAATTCGTCTTATTCTGCTGTTTCCAAGAAATTTAAATTAGTTGAATGCCATGGCAGTAATCAGGCATAAAATGACACTAATTTTTATAATTATATTTCTTTCTTTAAGCAAACAATATCTCTTCTAAAATGGGAAAAATAAACGAGTGTAATATTACTTTTTGTCTTGATATTGTAAGTAAGTGAATGAATAACACATAATGTTTAAATTGAGATTTATTGTTCAATTAATGCGACTAAATTTTAAAAGCAAGCAATTGCTCTTTATCATATCTTATTAAAATGTGTTTTCTATGGGTCTGAGAAAATATTAAAATAAAAAAGAAATAAATTGGATTGATTTCAAATTTATAAAAGTTTCAAATCTCTCTAACTTTATTAACTAACTTAACCACGGTAGCCTAGTGGTAAGGTCTCGGTTCGAGACTCGATTCCACCGAAGAACCATCTTTGGAACCGGTCACTTGCACGTTAAATCTGTCAGGCTAAACGTCCTTTCGCTTGTGTGGTGTGGTGTGGGAAGAAGGGGGTTGCCATTTCAGGTGTCGCCTTCTTCATCTGACAGTGGTTCAAAATTACGAAGTCTGTCCCAAAATAGCACTCCTGTTGCTTTACAACGGGACGTTAATATAGCTAAATCTAAACTAAAACTCTAACTTTCTTGACTCTTTTAGTGGGGTAAAAGTGAGGTTCCAGACCTCCGTTCTTACCAACACTTGACCTGAGTCTAAATCCCCGCTCTGACGATCCGTTGCCTTTACAATCCGTTGGTCTTAAATCTACCACTTGATCCATGGTAGAACCACTTCCAGTTCTTTGATGTCTGTCCACTTTGCCGACAAACTATCGGTAAACTGGAGACATCAAAGAACTTCGGAAAACCGGGAGAGGGGAAACTGGGGAAAGTGTGCCTTGTATGAAGATCGGCAGTAATGCCACTTCAAGTGGCACTCGTGCCATCGGAACAGAGTTTAAGCCCAATTGATGAATATTATGGGCCCTACTGCTGTATCGCACATAATTCCCATTCTCTTGATAAAATGAAAGACGAATAAAACATTCTTTCACTTGGCAGTAAGATAAGGCATATTGAAATGTAGTACCACTCATTCATATGAGATGGTACAATTAAGTAGACTCATGTTAAAGTTCTGATTTCTGTACCATAGTACTGTATATTCGATTGGCGATTTATTGAAATTCCGATAATTCGTATGGTGCCGCGGTGGCCTGGTGGCAGGGTCTCGGCTTTGGAGCCGGAGGATTTCAGGTTGGAGACTGGATTCCACAGAAGAGCCGTCGTATAAGGGGGCTTCTTGCACGTTAAATCTATAAGGCCAAACGTCCTCCCACTGGTGAGATGTGGAGAGGGGGGTGCCAGCTCAGGTGTCGCCTTTGTCATCGGACTGTGGTCAAGGTTCGTCCTAAAATAGCCCTAGTGTTGCTTCAAAAGGGGACATTAATGTAACTAAACTAATTAATTCGTACTGATTGTGAATTTGGTGCTCAATATGTTTATCTCTGCGAGTCAAATATATTCATACAGAAATACATGGAATATTGAAAAAAAATTACTTAAGGTCATTTTAAGCACAATAACATTCGGTAATGAAATTACCATGCAATAGAATGAGGCATCTATATAGGACTTCTACTCCTCGTGTGAAATATGGAGCTCTGAGAGCAAAATGCACTCATATGAGTCATCATTATCCCTTGAATACGCTTCAAAAATCAAAAAATAAAAATAAAATTGATAGTCAAAATTTAAGTCTATTAAATTATTCTGTATTAAAATAATACAGTTTTCAGTTTTTAAGCCATTACAGTCCATTTTTTTTTATTAGCGATCTTGTAAAAAATTTGAAAATTCCTTGATGACTATAAATATAACAATAAGGTGAACTGGGATATAAAAAGTATTTAGAAAATAAGGTTATAAATATGTCAACAGAATACGTTCAGTAGTAGTGAGTAGACAGCTTCTTCAACCAAAATGTGCATTGGTATTTCACTGTGAATATATGCGACCAAAATGTAATTACCAATGGTACAAAATAGCAGACCACACAGAGAATAATTTTTAGTTTCATAGTTATTACTGTGACTAAAAATATTTGACTACTTCATATCATAGGCTCACTTAATTTTTTATAAGTGACTAAAAATCGATGAAATGCTTAAAGAATTATTTAGATCCAAACAAAAGAAATAATGTAATAACAATTTATTTCTATTATTTGCTTTTTCAAATAAGGATTTCTAAAATTTATCCGAAAACTAATAGGACTGGGCCGGATTGTATAGTGGTGTTACGCCAAGGTGGAAGTTGGATTCCGCCAAGGATCGAACTTGCGAACTTTTGATTTGCAGCCGCATAACATATCCTCTAAATAAAAGCGATCGCCAATGTTTAGTGGCTGTTACTGGATTATTAAGATATCACCACACTGCTCCATCCACCTGTGAGTCGCTTAAAGACGAACGATTTTTTAGTGCTAAGCTTTATGGCGAGCATGAGTGAGTTGGTCAAATGAGTCTGACTACTTGTGGTAGCGCCAAGCGTTATGGCGAGGAAAGAGTGTGTTCATTGTCCAAGGTCACCAATGGGACAGTTTATATTATGGAGTCGTGCCAATGTAGATATTGAATTGTCGCCAAGGATCGAACCAGGGATTTTGTGATTTGCAGTCGCGTAACATATCCTTCTCAATAAAAGTGATCACCAATGTTCAGAGGCTGTTATTGACTTATTTAGATATCACCATAGAACTAATAAATAATCTTACTAGAGAAGAATTATATTTCGTCAGTAAATTAACTACATGGTTTTATTAATTATGTATCACCCAAAAAATAGTTTGTACGTAATTAAATTGTGCTGTGGTAAATAAAACTTCCTTACAAATGCAAAAATCATCAAAAGGAGCTACCTCCCAAAAATGTTTATGTTCATTGAATAAATTAAACCATTTATCATTTGAAATAATATTACTTTTTGAAATATTTATTAAAGCTAAAAAACAGGCAATCATAATCATGAAGTCACTATACATTTAAATTCCATCAGAAATATATATTTTATAGAATGAATGAAAGAAATTATCGTTTTATAAATGAAAAAAAGTAACGTTTTGAAATTGCAAATTTTACTATTAGCAAATTATTACAATTTTGCAAAACCAGAAAAGATTTTATCAAGAGTTTTAATAAATTTTTATTATTCTTTATTGCATTTGAAAAGAAACTGAAAACACAATAGTATGCCACCATCAATGATTTAATTTTGAACTAAAGAAATAAATTTAAAGAACATGTTAAAAATAATTAATACTTATCCAAAATAATAACGTTAGAAGGTAATCCTCAAAAATTGTTTCTAAGAAGAATTAATTGCGACATTATTTTATAAAATAATTGAATGAAATCTTTATTTCAAAATTCATTAACACTTTTCAAAAGAACTCTAATTCTTTCTCAAAATTGAATCTTTTAAGTAATATTGAAGCAGAAAATGCTTAAACAGACACTTTTTTTAAAAAAGAAAAACGAAACTTTTCGAGGTCCTTTCCTTCATTCAAAGAACGAAATGTGCTCGATTCTTTAACATTTAAAGAATTTATTAAAAATAATTAATTCTTATCCAAAATAATAACGTTAAATAGTAATCCTCAAAAAATTGTTCTTAAGAAGAATTAATTGCGACATTATTTTATAAAATAATTGAATGAAACCTTTATTTCAAAATTCATTAACACTTTTCAAAGGAACTCTAATTCATTCTTTTTCAAACTGAATCTTTTTAGTAATATTGAAGTAGAAAGTGTTTAAACAGACGATTTTTTCCCTTTAAAAAAGGGGAAAAAAAAGAAACTCTTTCTTGAGGTCCTTTCCCTCATTCTAGGAACGAAATGTGCTCGACTCTTTAATCAGAGATTTGGGGATTTTTAAATAAATCCCTCTGATATAAGAGTCTACTATAACTCAAATGGGTAAAATCGTTACGGCCAAGGGGTGATAGATCACTGCACAATCCAACTTTAAAATCCCTTTTCCACTTCTTTGTTTTTTATTTCGCTCCCATCGGTGAAATAACACTTTCACTTCAACGACTTTCTGGGAACAAAAGAAAAATTAAGCCTGGCGTCTTTGAGCAACTCAACTCAACTCTGCTGGGTTAAACTCATTGCAGTGAAAGTAATCGATTAATCGCGTCTTTTTTATGCTTTCTTTTTATCTTTTTTCTTCTTCTTCTTTGCCCTTTCATTTTATATTTCCCTAGTTTCATCGGAGTGGATTTAACTCAAATTCTGTTTCTTCTTCTTTTTTTATTTTTCCTTAGTTTCTTCCCTCACTCTGGGGCTTAAATGAAAGTGATTTGTATTCTTTGAGATAGCTCGTTTGATTCCTTAAAAGAGATGACATAAAATTAAATGTTTAATTTTAGTTAGTAGATACTGGAGGTTTGAAAAAAGTACAATATTTTATAGGATTCCATTGTATATTTAATTGTCTTCGTGCTAACCTAATTTCACAAAAAAAAAAAAAAAAAAAAAAAAAAAAATTGATTTAGATTCCTTCTCAATATGGCTTCTTTTGATAGGTTGGAAAATATATGGTAAGGAAATGAAGAATATTTTAATTGACTATATTAATTATTATGAAATCTCTTGGAAGAAGAGATTAAAGACAGTGAACGCTTATTAATTTGCGTCGTTGAAACTAAATAATAATCAAATAAATAAAATTAAGTTAATTAAATTAATTTAAAAAATGAATAAAATTGAATATAAATAAATAAAATAAAATGAATAAAATAAATAAAATAAATTTGAATTAGTAGATAATAAATGCTAGAAAAAAGTGCAATATTTTATACAATTTCATTGTATATTTAATTGTCTTTATGCTTACCAAATTCACACACAAAAAAGTCTTTTAAAAATGATTTAGATTCCTTCCCAATGTGGCTTCTTCTGATAGTTTTGAAAATATATGGTAAGGAAATGAAGAATATTTTAATTGGCAAAACAATTGTTATGAAATATTTTGGAAGAAGAGGTTGAAGACAGTAAACGCTTGTTAGAAGTTGGTTTTTGTTTTTGAAACTAAATAATAATCAAATAAATAAAATTAAATGCTTAATTTGAATTAACAGATACTGGGTGACTGGAAAAAATAAAATATTTTATAATTCCATTGTATATTTAATTGTCTCCGTAATAAAAAAAAATTCAAATTTCACTCAAAATGTTTTTTATAATCTTTTTCAATATGGTTTCTTTTGATATGTTGAGAAATATGTGGTAAAGTAATACAGAATATTTTGTATTGACTGTAGCAATAGTTTTGAAATCTTTTGAAAGAAAGGGTTGAATACAGTGAACGCTTGTTAAAAGTTAGTACTGTTTGTTGAAATTTAATATCGTGTTTTGAAGCTGTATACCATTATTTCAATACAATTACAAAATTTTAAAGGGTGGAAATAACACACTGATATAAGAGATTCAATTTCAGAAAATAAAATTTTCAGACTTCATATATTCTTGTTATTTCGGGAGAATTTACATCAGACATTATAAACCGATGATTCAAAATTATTTATTCTGTTACGGGTTATATAAAATCATCCGTTGCGTAATACATCCGTCGATGTATATTATTCTAGAATATCTATTTACATGCAAATATATATAAAAAATACCGGTAAAAATTTCAGAATAAACCAAATATTATTTTTTTCAAAAATTTTATTTTGATTCAAATTTTATTTTATTAAAATTCAAAATTTTAAGTGAATGGCAACGTCGTTATAAATATTTTTAGTTCAGAGAGAGTGGCAACACTGCTGTAGTTTTCCAAAAAAGTAAAATATATCCATTAAAAAATTGTTTTCTTCTTGCTTTTGCTAAGAATATCTACTGAAGTCTAAGACGCACAGAATATCTCTTACGCACTGAAAGATACTACTACTATCTTTCAGTGCGTAGAATCTAAAATTCAAATAAAGTGAGTGACATTAGCAATCGGAAAATAGAAAACATAAACTTTATTTTGAGATAGATAAAATAAAAGATTTTCTGATTATTTAGTAAACGACGTGTTTCGATTCTACGTTAAAAAATATAAAAACGAATATATAAAATTTAAAACGGTTGATAAGCAGCTAAATTATATTTGAATTTCAAAATGAGTTTGAAATAACATTTAATGAATCAGTGTAAGTTTTAAGACCAAATAATTATAAACAATAAAATTAGTGAATTAAATAATATATACGATGAGTTTATTTATTTATATAAATCAGCTGTATATATTATCATAGCAAGTTGCATAGGAAATAAAATGCATTTGGTAAACATGTTGCATTTTTAATACATTTTCTTACATAATTCATTTTGAAGATCTATTTTATGCTTATCTTTATTTTCATTAGTATAGTAAACATTTTGAATCATATCATGATAAAATGTGAACCAAAAATATGTTATTAATGCAATACGCCCCAAGGAAAATATAGATTTTCAACGGAATATATAATATGGAAAGGTTCTTTCAAAAAATGTAATATTTTTTCGTATTTATTATGCATGTTTGTCGCAAATGTTGTAGATCTGCAATCGATACCCGCATATTTTTTCCACTTACATTGAATTCTAGACGCCTCTAAATTATTTACGTGATTTTACATTTGTATGAAAGCTATAAAGGAATTTGGTGGTAAGAATGTTAAGAACTCCTTCCCAAGTGTATTAATAATATAGGCATTCACTGTTCTTGCAATTTTCTATTTCTTTGTGAATATACATCTCCGCATTTTTATTTTGGATACTTTTTGTTATTTATTTAAAATTCACAAAAACTGGAAGTCGGATAACATTTAAATATTTGAAAAACGCTTTACTAAGATTTTAATAACTATGTGAAATACTAGCCGCCTTTGGTGACCCATTGGCTCACCAGAATAAGAGATAGCTTCTTTCATTTATACCAGCGGGTGACCGAGCTCTGCGCGGAGAAAACAGGTATCGAAGCTAACTCGAAGATTTAAATTTGCAATTGTGATTTATCAAAACAATACATGCCATAAGAAAATTTGTGAAACCATTGGTGTAAAGATAACCGGTTAAAGTGCACCATTGTAAACTATTCTAAACAAAGTTAGAGTTGGGAAAGGGAACTATTCTATACAAAGGTAAAGTAAAGGTAAAGATTGAAGTGTGTTGAAGTTCAATATTTTTGACAAATTTATTTAGAGAAACCAAACATATATACATACATAAGAAACATATTATAAACCTATAACAGCATAAACATAAAACTTTATTAGTTCGCCGTATTGGCTATAGATGGCAGCACGTTACCGCTTGAAAATTTAAGTAGCCATTATGGCGAACTAATAAAATTTGAAAATATCCTATCTGTAACTCCGAACTGCTCGACCGTAGCGCTTCAAAACCGTCACCAATCGATTCCTCGTGGCCAAAAACCCCAGACCCCCAAGTTTACCGGAGTTTATTAATTCTGGGGCGATTTTCGACTTGTCAACCATTCCTCGTATTATAGTATAAGATTTATTTATATACATGAGAATGCCTTCAGGTGTGTCAGATAGTTAGAGATATGACTTACACTGATTTATTCACTGTACTTTGCATTACCTAATTTACAATTTATATATTTTCTTATTAACATAAAATGCCGAGGAACTTGTTTTATGATATCTTCATAGAATTATCTGGCATTCAGAATATCGAGGGGCATCGGAGTAATCACAACTGAAATTGGTAAATATGAATTATTTTATATTTATCAAATTTACCGGTTAGTTCACAAAATCCCCATTACGAGTTGGGGATTTTATAAACTAACTGGTAAATTTGATAAATATTTTCTATATGTGTGAATTCTTTTTTAAATATCTTGTTCAAACATTTTTTTTTATTTTATGTGATAAAAAATATATACATTATTACGTTATCTAAAAACTCTTGTGGTTGCAGCTACTATAAAGACACGTCCTGCATGTTCCAAATTTAATACTTGTAATGAAAATTTGGGGCATTAAAATGCAAAATCAAAAATTAGGTGAGCAGTTTGTCAAACTAAATAAAAGATTCATTTATTTAATTTTAAAATTAAGTAGCCTCCTAGCGCAATTCTTAAGGACTGCCCCGTTGCTGCACTTTTTAGCTCAGTACCATTTCTAACATCATTGTTACGCTTCTTCATGAGGCGCATTTTTACGCTTTTAGACATTTAGATTTTGTAGAGATTTCATGTTTTAAGATTATTATATATTGATACAAATATTTTAATTTCATGAATGTGGCACAGCTTAGACAAAGATGGTTTTTATGCCATAAAAAAACTAACTCAAGACTGCCAACAGATAAGAAAAAAGCTAATTCTCATAAATGTTGCATGAGTTGAAAAATCGCCTAATACTGATTGCTTAACGCTTATTGTAATTTGCTAGACAACAGATAATCCCTGACCCAAACCATTCTCATTTGTACTTCTATTCATTCAGTACCATACCCTTCAGAAAGAATTGTAGCAACGTAATGACCGTAAGGCCTTTAATGCATTTTGTCATAAACAGCTATAAATATATAGAGACGAATTATATTATGATTTTGTAAATTTTTGTCACTATAATTTTTCAAATACAAGTCATTATATTATTCCACCATCATATTTATGATTGTCAACGCTGTTGATTTTCTGTGTGTGTGAATTCCAGAACAATTCTTTGCCAAATACATATTTTAATTATTTTTATTTTTTGGGATAAAAAATATATAATTCTTACATATATCTAAAAAGCATCGCAATTGTTACCATAAATACGCGTCCTGCATATTCATAATTTGATGCTTGTAAGGAAATTTTGTGGCATTAAAACGCATAATCAAAACTTAAGTGTACAGTTTTGTCAAACTAAATAATAAGTCCATTATTTATTTGTTTTCACTCTTAAGTAGCCTCTTAGCCGATGCAATTCCAAAGAATTGCACCGTTGCCCAGGGAACACCACGTGGAGGTGGGCTACTTTCGTTCCCCGCCCACCCACCCTCCATTGCTGCATCCGAAGACAGTTCTGATCTGAAAACTGCATCGGGCAGCCGATGACAGTTTTGATGTTAAACTGCGTACTTCTACGACCGGTATCTCACTGGAATATCCAAGGCCAAACAGAACTGGTAGATCTCAAAGGATTCTACAACTGGCACTCCGACAGGAGCCATCCGTGCTGGCAAACCCAGAGCTGAGCACAGCTTGTAGACCACGTAGGATTCTACAACAGTGATTTCAGCCTTCTGGGTAGCAGATGGAGCCAATTTCGCTGGAAGTTCTAAGGCCTGGCATATCCTAAATACCATGTATGAGCGAACCACTGGAACGGATTCTACTCTGGTCGCAGGTGGATCAGAAGGTGTATCAACATCTTGATCCAAATCGGGATCGAAAAATAGATCTCCGATTGAGGGTAAGTGGGGGAACATGTAATATTTCAACAGTTCCAAGATCGCCCATAGGACGATCCATCCAATGATAGTCGTAGCCTCATTGAAACAAAATGCACCAAGCATAGCTCAGCAAAAAAAAGTCACACAACGATCAGTTGCAAAAAGAGAAATGATTCTTAACAGAGCAGCAGAAGATAGATTCATTGTTTCATCTATTATATTGTTGGTATTCCGTGTGTCTGTTTAGCATTAAACAATAATATTTCTGCTAACAACAATAATAGGAGTGATTGTTGAAACCTTCTAAATACAATAACAATTGAAGTTTAACCAATAATTAATACTAAGTTAACAATGGAATAAATCTAATAATCAAGCATAGATTACTAAAGAAGTTCAAAGAGGGGAGTACATATTTAATTAAATTATTTGTGTTTTAATTTATATATTTCTTTCAAATATTAATTAGATTTTTCAAGAAGTTAAAATGAATGCTATTGATCGAGGTTAAAACTGAATAAAATTTCTAAAAAATGTATTGCGTAAAATTAGAAAAAAATATTTCCCTTTCACTTAATATGTTTCAAAATTCTGCCTTATTCTGTATGTGAGGTAAATTGTCATTTCATATGAGAAGTGTAGTAATTAATTAAGCAAGTGAAGTGGAATGCAAAAGAAAAGTGACAGAGGAAAGAAGAAGAGGACAAAAATATATTGAAAAATAAAACACACGCGAAACTAATGCATAAAAAAGAAACAATTCAAGAAGCACCAATTTTCAAAATCGCTTACATGAGCGCTTAATGCTTCGTAGAATAATGAAGAAAATCGAGTATCCATTTTGGGCCCCCCTTTGTATATCGAATGAAATTCAAAATTCCCTACCAAATTATTTTAATAAGAAAATCAATTATCAGATTTACTTATCTAAATCACTGTTACCAAATTTACTCGCTTTTGAATGAGTAGATCGACAAATGGTTAATCTCTTGACGGATCTGGTTCCAAATTTGTCAGATATCTATACTTTAAATATTAAATATGGGCATCAAATATTACTCATTTAGAATTCTTCGTTTTGTTGTTATAGTGTTAAATTATGTTCGGATCACAAGGATAACAGATTTCCTCTGAAAACACTTCATTTAAATTTAATAGAAATTTAAAACTCTGAAATGATAAATAGAGACCAAGTAGAAAATTTTATCTATCAAGGGAAAAAAACTTTGAACAATCGTGTTCCTTAAGAAGCATAATTTTTTTTAAAAAAAGTATGTATCTCAGATTCTAAGAGATCTAAAACATGGTGATTCATCAAAATATGGAGTTATATTTTTAAAAACTATTATAAATTCAAATTACAAAACCATATTTAAACAATTATATATAAAAATATTACAAACTATAAACCATATTTTTAACTGTTATAAGTCAGGGCTAGACATCCCATCAATCCATTTTTATTTTATTCTATTGAAGTGGTTTTAGTAAATTGGAACGATTTGGTCATGCACAAGTGGACATTTATCCTATCTTACCGAACCTTTACTATAAAAAGTAACCAGAAACTGAATGAAAAAGTTTGTATGAAACAAAAACCAATATAAAATTTGATATTTAAAATAAATGGAGCAAAAGTTCAAAAGTTCTTTACGATCTTTCACAATATCTATCTATCTATCTATCTATCTATCTATCTATCTATCTATCTAT
>JAPMOQ010042969.1:2836134-2863423 GCA_026543055.1 Argiope trifasciata
ATATATATATATATATATATATATATATGCAAAGAAAGCTATATTTGGAAGTCCAATATATATATTACTATTCTATACATATGCGTACATAACATATTACATGTTATTAAATGTAATATAACATTTGAAAATAAGTACATAAAAATGTACATAAATTGTACATAAAAAGTTTAAAATGCGGCAAAATATATACATAAACGTATATAGTATGTTGCATATTATTCATTGTAATATAGTATTTGAACATAAAAAGTTTAAGCTGCGGCAAAAATTTAAGAGATTTTTAGTCATGAAATTTTGATCGTTTTTAACACATTTGCTGCATTTTGTAGAAACAAACATCTTCTGCTCAAATTTTTTTGTTAGTTAAACAAAAGGCAAAACGCAAGTTTCATATAAATTATTTCAGAAAACAAATTTCGAATTAAAATGATGTTAAAAATGCACAGAACTTTTTACATTGTGCTGTGTATTTTAACAGATTTAACTTGCACAGTTTTATGCATCATTTAAAATGCACCATGCTTTGCATTTAACTTAATTTTCACTTTAAAAATCAGCAAAATAAATTGTTGAAAACTGAAATAATTAATTTTTGATCACGTCTTCTTCGGTGGAATAAAATTACTTGCGAATCGATTTATTTTAAGTTATTAATGATGACAGAACTCTTTTTTTCTTCATTTTAAATTTAAAAAATAAAGCTTTCTCTTCTATAATTAAAATAATAAAATAGCGCATGTTTTTAACGGCTTCTAATTTCGCGAATTCGTCTCTATTTAATTTTTTCCTTAATATTTCTATTCCTAGATATTTACTAAAAATAATTTGTAGTAGGGAATTATAGAAAGAATTTTGAAAAATGAACGATAAAAGGAAGAATGTGCACATAGGAGGTAAAAATAAAATTATAACTGTTTGAAATAATATTATTTTTTCTAGTTGAATTTTGATAACTTTTTAGTATAAGAAATATATTGAGTACGGCTTAAAGATATGTAGATTAAATACTTTTAAAAGGCCATGGGTTACAATTTTATTTATTGAATTTTTCTTCGAAAAACATGTCTTCCAATGTGTAATGTTATAAATACATCGCTTGAAATGCAAATCGCGTTAAATATAATAAAAACAACTTTTAGTGTAAGCTGATTCGATAGCTGTTAAGCTAAATTCCTTACATTTAAGAATAAAGAAATACTTTTTTCTTAAATATTAGAGAGAAATTAGTTTAAAGGAACAAACTTCTCACCTACATGTTTTATGTTTTCATTGAAAATAACAGATAAAGAAAGTTATTATTCCAGCTTTAAGCATAAAAGATTATTTCCAAATTTAGTTTCGAATTTTCCAATTTGCATTCAAAACTCTTATACTTTTAGCGGAAAGCCTTTATTTGAGAAAACGTAATAAATGCTTCAATTTTGCTATTTTTGGAGAGAAAGGGAAGAAGTAAGCTGGGCTATAAATAATATTCTTTCAAAGGTAAAAGCTTTCGCTTTGCCGTTTGATAAAGATTGCATGATTTTTCGTTTCTATTAATGTTAGCTTTTCTGTTTTAAAAATAGATAATATCAAAAGTTGAACTGTCAAACAAATATAACTGATAGTAATGTGGAAAAATTACGAATATATTCATAACTGAAAAAATCTTATTATAAAAGGCTTTTAGTTTCGAACTGTTAAATTAAGAATAAGTTAGGAAGTCAGTAAGAGGATTAATTTTCGCAAATGTACGTATTGACTGATCTCGGAAGACCATTATTTTTTCAGTATTTAAAATTTTTATTTTATTAAACATTTAATATGACTATTTTTAATATATCTTTCTAGGAATATGTTAAATTTTCATCCAAAATATTCTAAAATATTCAATTTTCCTTATTGGTTTTAGTTAACGATCTATTTATGCTGATAGCTTGAGCAATGAGTTGAGTGAAAATATTCTAATATATATGAAAAGAATTAGGATTACAAAAAAACATTACGACATCGGTCATAAATTTCTATGACTGACAATTATTTCATTCATGAACTTCAATGCATATATAAATACAAACATGTGACTAGTATGTGCTGTAGGGGAAAAATATATAATATCTAAGCACTGTCCCAGGATGACTTTTCCATGACATCCAAAAGATAGTCGATGTGATTCATGTTACGAAACTGGTGGCCCTGAAAAAACCGGCTGGATCTAGAAAAAACTTGTCATAAGGAAAATTGTTGTCATTAAGATAACGATTTTGCATCTGCATTCTTATGCATTAATTATGAGAACGAAAAACCATTACGACATCAGTCCTAAACTTCTATGACTGACAATCATTTCATTCATGAACTTCAATGCATGCATACATACGAACGAGTGACTGACATGTGCTGGAGGGCAAAGCATATATAATATCTAAGCACAGTCTCGGGATGACTTTTCCATACCATCCTAAAGAGGGTCGATGTGATTGATGTTACAAAACTGGTGACCTTGAAAAACAGGCTGGATCTAGAAACAATTTGTCATAAGAAAATTGTTTTCATTAAGATAACAATTTTGCATCTGTATTCTTATACATTAATTATGAGGACGAAAAACTTGGTTTGAAGTAAGAGGCGTTGGTTATAATTTATGCTAACGAAAAATATTATGACCACCATTCTAAACCTTCGATGATTGAAACGATTTTAATGCATACGTACATACGAACGAGTGACTTCACGCGCTGGAGGGCAAGTCATATATAATATCTAAGCACAGTCTTCGAAGGAATTTTTCCATCGCATCATAAAAATAGTCGATAAGACAAAGATCACGAAACTAGTGGCCTGAAAAACAGGAAGGATCTAGAAAAAACTACTCGTAAGAGAAATTGTTTTCATTGTGATTGTCATTTTACCTCTAGACCATAGTCTTAGTCAAGAGGTAAATGGCTTATGGAAATATTCTTTCAACTTTTCCTTTTCATTTCCTAGTTCTATCATGCCAGTGTTTTGATATTGATAACTAAAATCACATTGGGTTATAATGAAAACGTCTTCCATAGCATCAATGAGACATCACCTATCTGAACGTCTTTGACCTTAATGTAGGTGCATCAGTTATTTCCGAGATAACCAATTAATTTAGATATTTTATTGACACTATAAGATATAAAAATCATATTTATATTAAAAATGAAATAATTTTCTTTTATTCATCACTTTAGGGAAGGCGTTCACCTATCTACCCTAAGAAAAAATGACAGTGAAATCGAATCAGTAAAGAAAACTAAATCAGCAAAAATATCATTAAAGGAAACTTAGTATAGTTAAATAGGCTAGAGGAAATGCAGTCACTCAATGACATCAACTAAACTGTAACAGCGTATTTAACTGTTTATTATGAAATATTGTGGTTTTGCTTGACATTGAAATCCGGGACTAACTGAAAAATGAATTTAGTCCTAGATTTTAATGTAAATAGCTAAGGTTTATCAAACGTGTGATCATATGCTGACGTCTATATTTGGGGAATTATGAAGAGCCGAACTCTCTAATTATCATTACTCCATAACTTCTATTTAATGTTATTAATTTCTGCAAACATTAACTATGGAATAAGATAAAATTCACAGCTTCAAAAGTCTCTAATTGGAAGACTTGTATTTATAGTGATCTACATTTTCCTGAGAGAAATGACTTTCAGATTAAGAACATCATCACCTACGACCACAATAAAAATTCCAAAATATAAATGTGATGGCTACATCCCTGTTTACTTTACTTTGGTTGACTTCTGCACTTCAAAACAAGACTGAATGTTGTCATAATTTTTTAGCCGAAGTTGAAATCAAATATTACACCTGTACGATTTGGTTGTATTGACAACATATTAGAACAATCTTATTTCTTGTTTTACTTTTAACTGTCTTGTTTATAAACTTGCAAAAAAAAAAGTCTATAAGTATAATATATGCAAAAAATTTATCTGGGATTGTGGGAATGTAATACGACAAGAACAAAATTTTAAGATGAAATTTTTGTAATTTACATTGTATTATTTTCGAATTCAAAGATAAATTTATAATGATATTTGAGAAAATTTGAATAGCGTTTTAACGTATATTTGAATGCAATCTTTTATTTAAGGCGTTTTATTGCTGAAAAGATTGGAAATATTCGACTAGTCAAAGTATTATCATGCTACATTTGTTTTTCAAGTTCCGATTTATTAAAAATATTTCCTAGAGATATTTAGGGATATGTAAAAACTGAGATAATTTAGTAGAAATTTCATCTTCTTATCACAAGAGAATTGAAAATACTAATATAAAATTTGAAATTTGGCTACATTTTTGCAGAATTAAATGAGCATTAAAATTTCCTTATTTATAATATGTAGTACTTGTTAATTATTATTGTGTAAAAATAATGCTAGTATTTTTTATTTATTTTGTTAGATGATTCAAAAAGGAAATTAAGTTTCAGAATTTAATGTAATTGCTAAATTGTCTTTTGAATCTTTATTTCTTAATAACTCTACTATTTATTAAAGAAATTATAAATACATGCAAGTGTTACGGAGTATTATTTATAATAAAAATTTAAGCACAATTTATTTATTACGATTAATACATAATATTAAAAAAATAAGAAAAAACATCTTTTTTGTATGCTTTAGAAGAAACGATATATTAAGAAATTCTCTCATTATATATATATATATATATATACATATATAAAATAATGAACTGAAAAATAATAAACTTTTTTTCTTTTCTTTTTTTCTTCTTCTTTTTTTTTCTAAATATGGTTGCATGTGTCTCAGCAAAAAAAGTTGAAAAGAAAGATTTTAGTTTATTGTTGACTGAAATCGTTGGTGATTGAGTAATTTTTTTAAAAATCAATAAGTGCTTTAAAATTCTGTTTAATTTTAATTAATAATCGTTTAATATATAATCAAAATATTGTTTTCATATTTAACTTAATATTGAATTAAAAAAAAAAGTGGAAAATTTATAGCATCTCAAAACTACTTAAAGCCAAGAAAAGTAAATAAAGGCCAAGTTGAAAATTCTGTTTCCAAGTGATTCAATGCTGGAGTTGTGTCATCGATAACATTCACTAATAAAGTGTTTTTGAGATCTTTGATTCTGCTGACATCTACCTCATTTACCTGAGTAAAGAATTTGGTGTTTATTAAATATTCACGATAGTGTAGAATTATGTCATTTAATTGCATTTTTTCTATTTCCAGCCTTTTTGTATTGCATCTTTTCAGATATTTTTCACAGTAAAATATCAAGTTGTGAACAGAGAAAAATTTTGAGACTTAATTTTTATAATTTAAGCAAGAGTTGCTTCAAAAAATTGCATTAATTTATGAGAGGAAATTTAAGCATATATGATAATAATACAATTAGTAAAAATAGAACCAGTTTTACAACTAAGAAATCCTAAAATGCTACCCCCCAGAAAAAAAAAACAGAATAGTTTATTAAGTGTTTTCATTTCTATAAAAGTTAAGTTCTTCATTTCCTATAAAAAGTCAACAGAAAGTTATTTTTATTACTTTCTATCTTTTTTATTACATAAATAAAAATTATTCTTAACTTATGAAAGGAAATTAAAGCAAATATGATAATAATACAATTAATTAAAATAAACCATTTTTACAACTAAGACATCCCAAAATGCAAAAAACAGAAAAATTTATTATGTTTTTTCATTTCTATAAAAATTAAGTTCTTCAATTTCTATAAAAATGCAACAGAATGTTACTTTTATTACTTTCTACCTTTCTTATTATATAACAAAAATTATTCTTTCTTTCTGTGGCTAGATAGCACGTTTAACAATTATTTGTCTTCAGCAAATATTTTTTTCTTTAAAAAGTAGGTAAGAGAAGATTTTTTTCCTGTAAAAGATAGAAAATGAAAACTCTGTTTGAGTAAGATAATACCTTTTTATGCAAAGCTATTTTTGCAAATTCTAATGCTTTTGAAAACAGAAATAATACAAAATGGAAAGATTTTGTACATTTTTATGCCGAGAAAAATTCTTTATTTAAGCAAGCAATTTAGAAGGAAATAAAGAAAGGTTATCATTCGAAAATTCATTCGAATCCTCATATTTTTTTTTCGAATCTCCTTTCCTTTCAACGTCTTCTTTCTTTTTTTTTTGCGAGAGTACTTAATACAGAAATTCAATTAATTAGTTGACATGGAAAAAATGAAATTCAAAAAAGGTTGAAAAGTTACTTAATTATCTTTATGTCTTGTTCTAGAGTTTGAAGTTGTTTTATACGCAGCATCTCATTTGTATCATTCTTTTTCATTTGTACTATTCAACTTGCTTTTGTAATTTAGTTTTGTTTTTCAAAATAATTTCCAAACATGAACTTTTTTGTAAACGTTTTCTTGGTCATTTTTGTTTCTTTCGAAAACAGCATTTAACTAGATTGGTGGGTAAAGTTTCTAAGAATTTATTTCCAGAATTTGTAACCATGTGTTCCATAGAAATAAATTAGTTCTTTTCGTTTGTTTTGAATTTATTATTGTTTCCTTCAACACTCATTTGTATTTCAGAGTTTTACTAAAAACGTCATTTTTATATGGAAATATATTTTTTTACTTTTTCAAATATTTTTAATTTTTGAGACAGCATTAAGAAATTACCCTTATACTGTAAATGAAGTATTTTTTGTTAGTCGATTATAATTGATTATTATTGTAAATCATTCCTAAATCAAACATTTTCTCATGTTATGAAATAAACACTTTTATTTAGTAATCAATAGGAAATGTTTTACAGTAACATTTATTTGCCATTCAGAAGTTTTCTAAAGATGTCATTTTTATATGGAAATATATAAATATATATTTTTCTCTATATTTACATTTTTAACAACCGTAAAGTAATTAGCCCTATTGTGTAAAAAATAGTTTTTGTTAGTAGATTATTTGCAAATCATTCGTGTACTAAATGTTTCTTCGTATTACGAAATTCTATAATTGTTGGAATTTATTCCAAACTCTTTTATTTTTCAATCAACAGGAAGAGTTTAACATTAACATTTATTTGGCGTTCAAAAGTTTTCTGAAGAGGCCATTTTTATATATTTTTATTTTTTATACATATTTAAATTTTTGACAACAATAAAAATCCTTATTTTGTAAATAAAATATGTTTTTGTTAGTAAATTATGAGTAAATTATTCTTATACCAAATGTTTGCTTAAATTATGGAATTATACAATTTAGAAAATTAACTTTTAAGCAAAATTTAGGTCATTTAATCCAAACACATTTATTTAACAATCATCAGGAGATGTTTAGCTTTCATATTCTTTGGGCATTCAGATTTTTTTCTAAAGATGCCATTTTTTTGTAGAAATATATTTTTACTTTTTTTATATATTTAAATTTTTTGGCAACATTAAAAAATGATCCTTATTTTGTAAATAAAATATTTTTTGTTAGCAGATTATATGCAAATTATTCCCATACCAAATCCTTCCTCATAGTACGAAATTATATGACTCAAAATATCAAATTTTATGCTAAATATATGGAATTCATTCCAAATGCTTTTATTTATCAATCAACAGGAAACTTTGACATTAACATTCATTTGCCATTCAAAGTTTTCCTAAAGATTCCATTTTTATATGAAAATATGTTTTTATTTTTTTCTACATATTTATACATTTGCAATATTAGAAAAATAATTCATTCCTTTACCATATCTTTCCTCATATTAGGAAATTATTTGATTTATAATATAAAATTTTATCCAAAATTTACAGAATTCATTCTAAACACTTTTATTTATTAATCAACAGGAAACATTAACTTTCATTTCCAATTCAAAGCTTTTTAAAGATGCCAGATATTTCTAAATATTGATATTTTTCGTAACATTAAAATAATTATCTTCATTCTGTAAACAGAATATTTCTTTGTTAGTAGATTATGTGTAAATCATTTCTATACCTAATGTTTCATATATTATGAAATTATATGATTTAGAAAATAAAATTTTATGCGAAATTAAAGGTATTTATTTTAAACACATTCATTTAACAATTAATAGGAAACGCGTAACGTTTTTGAACACAATATAATAATTTAATCTTAGCGTAGAAAAATAAACGAATATACAATTATAAAGATCTATAAGGAAACCTTTTTCAGAGAAAAATACAGTTTATTCTACGTTTAAAAGTGAACATCTCAAAAATAATTTCAAAATCTTAAAGGAAAGCATTCAGTACAAACTTATTTAATTAAATATAATCATTTAATTAACTTACATTAGTAATTCACCGCTTTCTGTTTTCATTTATCAGAAATGTTTGTCAAGAAACTCTCAGCTAACGGGAAAATGAAATAATTTTGAATTGCTAATTAGTTTGTAAATAAAAGAAATATTTCAAAGATCAATTTTTCAAGTAAGAACTGAAAAATTCAATTAGATGATTAATTCCATCACTGGATTTTATAAGTAATTGGAAATTATACATTATATTTTAGATTTAAATTCAAGTAACAAATAAATAAGGGAAAATTGAAAGAAACTTATAAATTCTTACGAACAGAAATAGTCGCCGAAGGATTCTACTACGAAGTATTAAATATTTAAGCTTTCCAGAAATCGAGGTTTAAAAATTAATGATTTTGTTAGGAATCCCATATAATGCTGGCAATATTGCAGAAAATGAAGTTAATCTGAAATTCAGAATCAACTTTAAAGCATTCATGTCCGTGGAAAATTAAATCTATTTCAAAGGAATGAGTCAGATAATGAAATGGCATAAATTTTCAATGAAAAGTTTGAGTACCATCAGATTAAATTCATGAAAACAGTAAAGGTGAATAATTTATGCCAAGATTTTGAGTGAAATGTGATGGATGAAAGGTTGTAGAAACGTCTGTCTTAATGTTATATATTCGCATAACTTAAATTCTTATTTTATTTCTGTGTAATTTTCTTTACAAAGGTTTTGAGAATTTCCTTATTAAATAAATTAAGTGACAAATAATAAATATTTTTCTTATTTATATTACGTTAAAAATTATATTTTGGTAACGTAAGCATAAGATATTTTTAAAAATTATTTCAAGTAATAAAAATAGAAATCAATATATTGCTTTAAATAATCTGTTAGTTAAATGATTTACTGAGACAAGATCAAACTTTTGATTTTTATGCCTGGTTTACAGTGTTATACGACGACAAGTATTTAGTGCATGCGCTGATAGGGTCTGATTTATGTTAGTCACTACTTTTTAAGATAGATTCAAGCATTTCATGCTTGGCTATAAATTGCCTGTTTATAGCCAAGAATTACATATTTACGCACAAAAAAGTAATAGATATTTACACAAAAAAACGGCAAAAAAAAGGTCAACATGCCTAAACTATTAACTAAAACTATAAAAATGTCAAATAAAATTAAAAAAAAAAAAACACCTTCTTAACAGAAAGAACAAATTGAGAAAAAAATGTCTAAATTAATCAATAACAATGATAAATTTTTCAATGATCAAACAAACCCGCCAAATTCAACAAGCGTATCCATAGTAAGAAAAAATACAAATACTCCTAGTTGTCCCGCCTGAAAAATTACTTGTCATTGACCGCAGAGCATTTTTCGATCTTTCTACGCATGCGCTACCTACTTTCCGTCTTATAAATGGCAGAGTGTATACCCGGCATTAAATTTTAAAATTTATTGCTCAGAATAATTGTTTTTGATTCCGCTAAAAACAATCGAGACGTTGAATAAATGTACACAAATCATTAATTTTATTTGAATAGATAAAGATAAAAATGAATGAAAGTTGAAATTAGGAAATTATTTTCTTGATTTCTTAATTTTCCCCCCGACTTTTTTACTTTTTCATGCACAAAAATTATAAAAAAAATCTATCATTGTGGCTATAAAATTTTCAGGTGGAAAAATAAGGTGCATAAAAGTAAATAATGTGGAAAAGTATTCAAATATTACGAAAAATGATTAATATTCACAATTAGCCTATTTTGGTTTATTTCTCACATTTGTAATTTAATATTTCAAATATCTTTTGAATAGTGAAATTTTTATATTTTAATTTGAAGGATTTATTTGATAATTGTATCATTTAAATAAATTTGACATAATTGAATAACATTAAATTTAATATTTAAAAATGAGCAAATGCTGAAATTTTTTTTAATTTATTTAAAAACTCAAATTGGTTCAAATGTTTTGAAACAATTGATATTACGTGTATTAGAAACTATAGCACTTGTTTTTTTAAATTTTATTTATACGAGGTGTTTAGAATAGCTTTATTATAAAATTTGTAAATGCACTCCTGAATTTATTTCCCATGATTGATTTGTCTGTATTTATTGATTATACTATATAGCTATTTTAAATTATGAAATTGCAATAATAATGATAATAATACTTTTAAATCACAATTTTAACTCGATCCCTGATGATTTAATTGATGTCAGCTAATAAATTGTTTTTTGCGTAATTCTAACTTAGTCACTTTCAATTCGAACCATTCTAATTAAGTGCTGATGCAAAATATAAGTAGTCCATATTTTTAATGAATGGAATATTAACGGATGTAACGATGTATAAATACATACATTAATGAAGAATCCACTCAGTTATTTCATCTCAGTGATATTAAGTAAATAAAATGGAATGGAAATGTAAGTATAAGTAAATAAAAAATGTATGCAAATGTATCTACAAGTAAATCAAAAGTGTATGCATGCTTTTCAGTACATTCAACAATCGGAGGGAAGTTTTACGATTAGAATTCATCCGCTTTTTAGTTTCCTGTTTAAACAATTACTTAGTTTGAAAAAAAAAATGTATTCGATAGTAAATGAGAAAAAAACTACAAAAATGGAAGAAAAGGAAACTTTAAAAGATGGGTTTAATCATCTTTCACTGGATTTTAAACTGACAACACCCTCAAAAAATTTTATTACTAATAAAACTATATATTTAATAATATTAAAAAATATTATTACATTTTTTGGGGCATTTTCATAAAATAATGTCTTATAGTTAATTCCCTTTCTTGTAATTAACTCTTTTTTTGGAAAAATATTCGCTAATTCTTTTATTTAACAAAACAATCTGCAAATGAACATCACGTACTTTTGATAAGTAATAATAATATTTCTACTATAGCTTCACATTCATCTTAAATTTCAAAGACTAGAATTAAATTTAACTAAATAATCGTTTAACAATCAGATGGTAATTCAACAAAATTGTTCTTATGATATTTCAAAAAATATTATTTATTATAGTGAAAGATAATTGCCATCAATTGTTCTAAATAATTAAAAACAAAAAAAAAAATCTCTCAATTTTTTTAAAAATCTAGGATAATTTACTTCAAGATTCTTTTTTAGAAAGATAATTAAAATATAAATTAAAATTACCATACTAGAAAGCGGAAACATTCCACATAAAGGGAAAATAATTTATTTTAAAAGAAGTAAATCTGTAAATAAAACAAAATACACATTTTCTCATTTAAAATAAATTGCTGTTGCATATTCTATCATTATCAATAATTTTTTTAATTATAAACGTCATCTGGATAATTTTTAAAACTTGTTTATAAAATAATGCCTTACATTTAACTCGTTTTTCTCGTAATGAGCTATTTTCTGAAAAACATTCGTTATTACTTTTATTTAACAAAGCAATCTGCAAATAAATATCATGCATTTTTGATATAGATGATATCCATTTGCAGAAATGATGTTTCTACAACATCTCTACATTCACCACAAATTAATAGTGATTAGAATTAAATTTAAATAAATAATTCTTTAATAATCTAATGGAAATTCCGTAAATTTTCAAAAATATGAAGATTATTATGACAATATGTTATTTGTCATCAGTTATTTCTACGTAAATAAAATTCATTTTAATTTAGGTTCTTATTTCAGAAAGAAAATTAAAATACCAGTTAAAAATTATTATTCAGGAAAGAGTATATTCAGAAATTCAATCCACATAAACGGAAATTAATTTATGTTTAGAAAAAGTTAAGCTCTAAATGAAACAAACAACAAAAAAATCTTTCCAGTTTTGAAAAAAATGATGTTATGTCCCACATTATCAATAAACAATTTTATGTAAATAAAGTCAGGATATATTTTAGAACTTTTAATTAACAAAACAACCTGCTAATGGATATCATATATTTTTGATATACATGATATCCATTTCCAGAAATGATGTTTCTTTTACAGTTCTATATTCACCACAAATTAAAAGTTATTAGAATTAAATTTAAATGAATAATCAATTAATAATCAGATGGTAATTCAGTAAAACTATTGTAGTACTAGCAGCCTTTGATGACCAGCTGGTTCGCCATGAATAATACTTTCCAAAATTTTCAATTAAATACTTACATACCTTGCTCTCTTTATAACTTATCAATCAAATATATTTAAACTTCAAACTTTGATAGTCACGTAATTCGTGTTATTATAGAAGCCTTACGATTATTTGTTCATTGTAGTATATATCTCTTTGATTTGCAATACGCTGTTGTGGAATGATGTGGAAAATATCACATCTTATATTTATTCTATACCATTACTCTACCATTTCAACATGTGCTGAGCATCATACTTCCTTCGGTTTAATTTGCAATAAGAGTTAATTTAATCATTCCGTTCAAAGTGACGGCAAAGCACAGGTACACTCTTAACGTGTTCTTGCACGTTAAATTCTACTTTCATTTTGTGAAAAATGAATTGTTGGAAAATAAAGTTACAGTATTTTAAAAAAAAATCAAATTGAAATTTAATTTGTAGGTAAAAACATTATTAATGGAAAAAAGTAATGTTTAAGAAGATTTGATGAACAGTTTTTCGGAAATTATAGCAGAAAAATTCCAAGTGTAGAGCCCTAATTCACACACACACACACACACACACACACACAGACATTGAGCTTTATTATAAGTGTAGATTATTTCAAAAAAATGTAGTTATTTATAACAATAAATGATGATTGTCATCAATTGTTTTCTAGATAATTTATAAAAGCAGAAAAAAAATCTTCAAATGTGCTTTAATTTTGTTTCTTTAAGATTTTCTTTAGAAAGATAATTAAAATACCAGTTAAAATTACCATCCCGGAAAGAATATATTCAGATATAAAATCTCCATAAAAGGAAAGTAATTTATTTTTAGAAAAAAGTAAAACTGTAAATAAAACAAAATGCACATTTTCTCAATTTGGAAAAAAATGATGTTATGTCCCGCATTATTAATATTCAAACTAATGATAAGAAATCTGAAGAAAAAAAAATTGCAATGACAATCAATGCTGTCATTGCTCAATTTCTTCGCCCATTTTCACAACTGAAGAAAAAGAAAATCATGGGAACAAAATTGAATTATTCTACATAAACTTAATGTACCACGCGATAAACGCATTTAAAGAGAAATCGTTACATTCAAGAAGGAGAATTTAGTATCACATAAAATCTCATCACAACGATTTTATATATAAAATGCCGTTGAAATCACCCCCAAGAAAGGAGAAAGCTTTCAAACTATATCTATATACATGCAAGAACATAAAAACATTAAAAAGCTTCAAAGTGTCTGGATTACGAAGATAAGACGAGATTTTTTTTCCCACTTAGTTTCGGATTGGGTGTAAGGAAATTTCACGTGTGTATGTGACGACACCATATTTTCAAGGTTTTAAATGGCGCGAAACGGGAGTATGTTAAAAAAATATTCAAGAAAATTTTATCGCTTGTCATAATGGTGTTGTTTGAGGCCAATATATTCTGTTTCGAATGTACCAACGCTGATTGTTTTAAAATTAAACTTTTCTTAAATTGTTGTGACTCTCTTCAATGGCTTTCATTTAAGTCTCACATAAAAGATATTTTGATAGAAGTTCATTGAGAAATGTCTGTAAAATTATTAAAAACTGCTAAGTTCATATTATTTATAGAACAAAATTGTTTTTTTCTGGCAGTACATAATCTACAAAACAACAAGTGTTATTTTTAAGCAAATAAAAAGTGGTTATTTAATGATATTACATTTTAAGATAATGTGATCTGCAAATGTAAAATACAACTGTTTTTTGCAGTACTCTTTTATTTTCTGGAACAGAAACATAATTGTTTAATGTTTTTATAGATTATTATTTTTTATTTCTTAAACAAATAAATAAAAATTTCTTAGGATTTTTTTTGTTACCAGTTGATATGAAAGTAAAATTGATATCCGTATTTAATCACTATTATTATTAAAGGAGATGCTATGAGGTTTATTAAAATTAAAAAATTAGCATTTGAAAATTAACTTTTTAAGTTATTTAATTTAAAAGTAAAATTTTAATTGAGCTTTAACTAATAAAAATATTACAATCTTTGGATTCTAACTTCTAAAAAATTAAATGTAAAAAAGCTACGACATTTTAAATTCCAAAATAAAGACCATTGAATTTTGAATTTTTTTAACTTCATAAAAATATTTGTACATTAGTTTTGCTTTAATTTAGTTTCAGAACTACTCAGTGAAATTCAAACCTCTTTATTTAGTCAAATTAAATATTTTCTTCTGTTAATAAAATCAAATGAAGAAAAAAAGGATTTGTGTTTTCGTGAAGGGCCAGAAAAAGATTTTCTATCAGATTTTCTTGAGTATACAGAATACGCGTTTTGTCCAAATTCTGTATCATAACCACTTTTAAAAGTTTCATTAATATCGAATCAGAGCTATTATCATTTTTACTATCCGTAGAAGAACTAAAAATGTCTCTAAATTTGCTGCTCACATTTGTTCAATGCAATAGCCATAACATTAAAAAAGGTTTGAAATTCTAAAACACATAGGTATCAAATTGATTCCAACGCTTTGATAAGAAATGAAATACTACATTGTTTTATTGATTTCTTAGGTCGTAATTTTCTTCTTCTTGCTTCTCCATAAAGGCGTAGGACTTTAAAAAATTCTTTTACATAAACTTCATCTTTTAATTCTTTTAAAAATTCATGAAATTGAGAAAAAGGGGAAGGATGGATCAAAAATAATTTGCACTTATGTAGATGAGTTAAAGAAAATTCATTAACAGCATTTTTTATTATAAAAGCTATACATTTATAAGCAGATCGATATGGATTTATGGATATTGAATCGATCGAATTTTAAACCCGCCAAATCGTTTCAATTTAAGTCTAGATTCTCGGCTATAAACTTCTGAAGATTAAAATACTTGAATAGGAATGGTAGTCAGTTGCGTAATTATTAAACAAGAAACTTTAGAGATTGGTTCATTGTTAAATATTTAACTTTTTGTTCCACTGACGTTTTAAAAATTGAATTTATGTTTTGCCTTTGTTCAATGCCATAGCCATAACATTAAAAGGGTTAGAAATTCTAGAATACACAGGGATCAATTTTATTTCAACGCTTTGATAAGAAATGATACTGCATGGCTTTATTGATTTCTTAGGTCCTATTTTTTTCCTTTTTAATTCTCCATGAAAGCATATTAAGAAACAATGTTGTAAATTTTAAAAAATTCATATAATTTAGCAAAAAAGAAAAGATGGATCAAAAATAATCTGCGCATGTTTTGATGGGTTGAAAAATTGATTAACAGAGTTAAAAATAATTTAAATGTACATTTATTATAAAAGTTATACATTTATAAGCAAATATATCGAAGAGTTTCCTTAATTGGATTATAAAACCGTCAATTCGTTTTTTTAAAGTCTGGTTTCCCGGTTATAAACTTCTGAAGATTAAAATGAATAGAAATTGGGGTGAGTTGGATAATTATTAAACATGAAACTTTAGAGATTGCATCTTTGTCAAATATATAATGTTTTGTCCCACTGAATTTTTAAAAATTGAACTAATGTTTCTATTCCTGAACTTCCCAGCTTAGTTAAGTCTCTCTTCAAAACAAAATGGAGGCTTATTCACGTATGTAAATAGCTTAACAAACCTCTCAAATTTCATTAAATTGAGCAAAAAAGAAAAGATGAATCAAAAATAATTTGCGCATGTTTTGATGGGTTAAAAATTCATTAACAGAATTAAAAATAATTTAAATGTAAATTTATTATAAAAATTATCCATTTTATACATGTATAATAATAATACATTCACAATGCATAATAATACATTTAATATTATACTTAACAAATCTCTCAGACACTCTAAGAACAATTTTTATAAGTGTTGTTAAATTCATTTCACAAGGGAGCTAAAGAGAATAGATTAATGCTCAACACTATTGAGAAAGGTTTGTGCCTAACATGTATTACTTATTCACTAATGATGAGTGACACCTAGACAAAGATATAATAGGCGAGGCAGTGGCGCCTAAGGAACTTAGGAGCAACAGACCCAAGACTAAGCGACATAAACGAACGAGAATCCCACGCTGTGTTGTAGGCGGAACAATGGGGAATCAATTCAAATAAATACTGCACACCCTAATACGTAGTATTGGTACCGTTTAAAAAACATTTTGATGCTATTTTATTCCCTGTATAGTTAAAAGCTGGATCTTTAAAAGCTGGTACAAATGTATTCTTAAAATTTATGAAAGTTGTCAAAATATTGCATTTTTTCTGCATTACAACGATTTTTATTATGCTATTAAAAAAGTAAGGAGGCAAAGATTGAAAAATTTACTTAAATAGAGTGAAATTTTTTATATTTTTTTTCGAAAACTTAGAAAACTAACGCTTAAAACGTATTATAGGATTTAAATTTCTTTTATTTTTTAAAATTTGTAATAATATCAAATTTTCCTTTCTATAGCAATTTTAAAGTATAAATTTTAATTAAATTTGCATCCAATTCTTTTGAACTTTTGATGAGATATTTTAGTGCATGTTAATATATGGTGCTCCTTAAAATCCAGAAATAATTCCATAAAAATATAAAACAAAAAAAAAGTTTTCCATCAGATATTATATAAGCGTGTTAGCTCTCTAAACGATCACTTTATCTTATGCTGTGAAGAATATACATTTGTGCATTATTTTAATTAGTATTTACTGATATCCGTTTTCAATTCCCACTGTTAGTTCACAGAAATACATATTTATTTTTATATTTATATCCCTATATCTATATATTTATTTATATGTCTTGATCAAATTTCCAATCGTGAATAAAATACTTTTTATTCATCCACTTAAGTTCAAATATATATTTTTTAAAAACTTGTAGTGGCATTCGATGTTAATGCAGTTTTTTCAGATAATAATTCATTAATTAAATTTAATTAATTTTTAATACTTTAGATACAGTTTTGGTCGTTTGTAATGAAAGTGGAAATCAACAGGCTGTAGTTCCATCGGTAAAATGCGAAGATTTCAATATTTTTCACGGGAAGGTGAAAAATGCCAGTTCAATTCTTGCAAAAATCAATCATTTTTTGATATTTAATTATTTTTTTTATAAAATGTAAGTAAAATAAAAATTTTTGATCTAAATAGGAATTGAATAAATTTTTTTAAATATTACTTGTTTTAATATTCGTTGATATTAAGATGTCTACATGTATAATTACATCAGAAGTAGTGATAAAATTGTATGTGTAGTTATATTAAATATACAGTTCAATCCACTTAAGGTAGTTTTGGCTGATAATCTTTCAAAACAATACTTGTTATGTCTTAAAACAACTACCTGAGAGACCACGTTTCAATCGGATTTTTCATATCCAATGGCTCGTTTAAAGTTATAAGCTAGATCTCATGAAATTGCAAACGCGATATTAAACAATACATATGGAGCCGAAATTCTCCCCTTTATTCTATCTCTGACGCACTTATGTAGGTCATATAAAGCCGTGTCTCAATATTTAGTTATAAAAAAATGTTTTTTTTGTGTGTATGTGTGTGTGTAAAATCGTGTTTTTTTTTAAAGACGCCTATATAGGAGAACTTTAAAGCAAAATCTTATCTAAATATAAAATCTGACTCAAATTCTTTGAGATTCATTTCCGAAATACACGAAATAAATCGTATACATATACAAGAATTGTTTGTTTAAAATTATAAGATAATTTAGAAACAGCTAATTATAAATGGGCAAACTTTGGAATGAAAAATCTAAGCAATCTGCATATATAAATGTGAAACATATAAATGTAATAGATATACGAAAAAGATATGCACATTGAGCATCCGATGATTTACACAATTTGAGTGAAATTATAAATTGAGTTAAATTCAGGTTATAAAGGAAAATAACTTCAAATTTTATTTTAATAAAATTTTAATAACTATACCGCAACATAGACAGAACATTTTCAAATATATGAAGCTTTACTTAAAAAGATTTCATAAATAAATTATAAATTAAATTTAAATTCGTTTAATCAGGTACTTGAGATTGGAATATAGGTACGTCAAAAATATTTTTATAATGTAATTAAAACCAAATGAACAATTTTTAAATTTCATTCGGCAGTTGATATTAACAAAAAAAATTTATATTATTGAATCTCGATCTTTCAAAAATTCATGTTTGAGGGCTTAAAGGAAATTTGGTTTATTTCGATATATTTAATATATTAAATAATTTATAAACTACTATTAATTATTATTAATAAAAATCTCTTATTAATAACCATATTATCTCCAGAATATAATTTTCTATTTGCAATAACTTCTTAACATTGTATATAGACCAGAAAGGAAGATTCTTATTTTTTAAAATATGTTTTAATTAGGAAAGAAATATTTATAGTTAGTGATATTATATTCTTTCAAAATTGATTTCAATTAGGAAAAAAATAATTATATAACGTTACAATAATTATATGACAATAATTAATTACATGATATAACAATGATTAAGTCATGAGAGAATGAAAGCTTTGGGCAATGTGTGAAGTAAATATTTTTTATTATGGTTACAGTGAAAAAAACAAAATAATTTAATAATTATTATAGAGCATGAATTAAAAAAGTAATATAATATTTATTACAGTATATATTTAATGCGTTACGTTGATTGATTATATAAACCTTTTGTAGGAATATTTCAGAAAAATATCAAATATAGCTATTTATCTCCTAAATTGCGTAATTCGGCAATTTTTCCTTTTAATACGTCTATTTCTTTCATTCTATTGCTCATTCCTTTATGCAAATTTTGCATTCGCATTTTTATGTTAGTTATATTTTTGGATACATTCTGCATCTGTCTTTCAATGTCATGCTTTTCTTGTTCGTGAGTTTTCTCTACTTCTTGAATCTTTACGTGAGGACCAAAGCCCATTGGATCTTGCAAAGCATTCAGAACTTCGCGCCCTAATGGAGTATTCAGAACTGTTTGGATATCAATTTTCAAATCTCTGAGCTCTAAATTTACATTTTGCAATCGAGTCACATTTCTTTGAATTTGGTTTTTAGCCGTTGATATTTTATGGAGAAGCTCTAGTTTATTTTCTCCAGCAATGCTAATAACACTATTCAAGGCTTCTACGTGGTACTTTTTAATGAAAATCAAATGATTAAAAGCTAGCTTTAGTGGATATTCGGTTTCGAGCTGTTCACTTGTGATCGAAGTTACTAGCGGTAACTCAATGTTACATTCCAGTTCCTTTTCGTGCATGTATTTGAAAAATACGGATTTGACCAGAATAAATGACCTCAAATCACTCTGCCAGGACTTAATTTCATTCCTTTTTTTATCCAATTTTGAAAATTCGAAATCACTCATCCTGATTTTTTTCTCAACATTCGCTCTTTCTTCCCTCAGTACGCAGAGCTCTTTCCAGATATTCATTGGAACGCGTGGTGGTTTCATCCTATTCGAATTTAAGTTATTAAAACTTGCATATTCTAAACTGCTTTTATGCGCGAACGGATTTAATGTCTCTGAAATGGATTTCATTCTCGGCCTTTCAGTGTAAGCGTCGAGAAAGGCCTGCTTGTTTCGAGACATTCTACTCAGTTGAAGAACTTCACCATCGATTTTTGAGACTTCTTTCATCAAGTTTTCACGGATTTTACTCATCTTTATTCTTAAAAGATCTATCCTGGCTCTCTGCGAATCCACAACAGCAGCCGCTCTTTTCAAACCCTCGATACACTCTTTGAAGAATAAATTTCCTCTTCTAACAAGTTTATTGTTACTAGTGCAGAAAATAATTAAAAACAGCTGCAATTCTTCCTGGTTGATATTTAAATCCCACTGTAATTTCTCCTCTACCATTTTTTCATGGCTTTTCTCATAATGATTAAATGCATCGGACGAAATTTTACTTAATTTATCAATCTCTTTTTTCATGCGTCCTATAGCTTCTCGTTTGAGCTTCGGCTGTGCTTCTTTAATTTTTGGGTTTAATATTCTTTGCAGCCACTCATCTTCCAGAAATTCAGCTGCGATTCCTTTCATTACTTTTGACTCTTCTTCTGTTTTCAAGTGACAGTTCTCTTCTATTTCTTCTTCCGTGGGTTGAAGTTTAGATTCAAGAGTTTCCACTACATCATCAGGATCCCACAGCTCTCTCTCTTCTTCAATTGCGGCCAAAAGGTTTCTTATTTGAGAATTATTTGCCTTTATGGTCTCTACTATCTCTTTCTTGAGTTGAAGCAAGTTTTCAAACCGCTTATTAAATGCTAGTCTTTTATGAAAAATTATGTATTCTAAGAGAAGTGTGTAATTGACACGTTCTTCTTTAGTCTGCATGAACAGGACATCTTCTCTCAAGTTTGCGCCAATTTTTTCTTTCTCTTCGTCATACTCTAGTTCACTGAAATTCAACTCGATTTGAGTCTCAGTGAATTCTTTTTCATCCACTAGAGATTTTAAGCATTTATTAATTTGAAAAGATTTCAACGCCCTTTGCATTAGAAGTTTGGAAGTGTCAGAAAAATGGGGAACGGAATAATTATGCAAAGATTTTCTTTTTTCGAAAGCTTCTAAAATGTTTCCTTTTTGGAGCATACTGTCCAAACATTTGCGTTTGATATCATTAATAAGTTTCAATCCATTATTTAATTGCGTCATCAAAGCTCGCTTATTGTCTGCTATGTCTTTTTCCCTTTCTTTTAACAAATTGTCTCTTAATTTATCTTCCATAACGAATTCTTCGCTTCCCCATTGATGCTCCTCTGGGACAGACGAACTTTCATTCAGCAGAGCTTCTACATCTTCTTTAAATGAAAGCATTCCTTGCAAAATATGTGTTCTTTTTGTTTCCAAGTTTCTAAAAGATTCTTCATTCAATTTATCAATCAGTGATGTTACCCATGGGACCAATTCATGGTCTTTTTTTGTTTGTGGTTCTATAACAGAGAGAAACCTAGTTTCTTCCGCCATAACCTCTTCATATTGCAATATCCAATCAATTTTATACGCTTCTTTAAGACATGGGATATCATAGCATACTATATCACCATTATTGTTTGACACTATCAAAGATTTTTCATTTAAAGCAAATTGTATGCATGGAATTTCGTTATTTATTAATAAAGAATTTATATCAAATGATAGTCGAGTATCTGGTTGATTAATATACCACAAAACTATTTTCCCAGTGTTATTAATAATCAATAAAATGTTTTGCAAGGGAGACATGATTAAGCGACTGCAACTCAAATCAAAGAGATTTGGTATTTCTCTTTTAGAATCACATTCTGGAAATATATTTTGCAAAATATAATCAGAATTTTGAATTTTATTTTCTGGTAGAACCGATAAAAATATACCATACATATAATGGAGAGTTATACTTGAACTTTGAAAATCAATGGGAATTTCCCTGAGTTTTATTACTTCTTTATCTAAAATACCAGATTCATCTTTCCAATAATCTTCAAAATTTTTCTCAAAATCTGATGGTAATTCGAGGGATAGAATACTATTAGTATCTTTTATAACATTTGACTCACACAGAAAAAAAATGTAACTCATTTCTAGTAACCCTGTATTGAATATAACCATATCTTTAGCCACACAATTGCATTCAAAGTATCCCATTAGTGCGAATTGATTCGAAGGCAAAAGAGAAAGTATGAAAGCCTTATAATCTTCTGATAACAGAAGAGCGAATTTGCTATAATTTCCTGTGCAAATACGTATGATGGGCTTTTCATATGGTCGAAATATTTTAATTATACTCATTTCTTCAATGACTGAGACATTCAAAATGTATAAATAAGAACTATCTGCAGCAATTAAAGATAAGGGAATCAATAAACTACCATCCATACATGTTATGGTTTCGCCAATTTCAATTTCTGATTGTTTAAGACCATTTTCTATACTCCACGATTCAACTCGACCACTTTGTTTTGCTGTAATAACATACAAATCATTAGGAATGTAAATGCTAATTATTGCTTGATCATCAGTCTCAAGTGTTAAACAGTTCAATTTGTTGACTGATGTTCCATACCATAATATTGCCCCGTTATCAGTAACTATTAATAAATCAGCATAATCTGGTGATATATTCATATACAGAGGAGAAGAATGGATTGAAAATAACCTCGTTTCTTCCCATTTATCAATGTCAGGAATCATTACGAAATCTCCATTTTGCTTACCAGCGAACACTCCGCTTAAGTTCATTGCTATACATCTTATTGTATTCGCATTTATATCATTCTTATAAAATTCAGAAAAATATAAATATTTCAAAGTAACAGTTTGAAAATTAAGTTGAATAACAGATCCTGAGTTACACGCCAGAATGATATCTGTATCACTAATCCAGCAATGACAGCTTATCTGCACTCTTTCGCTTTTAACCAGAAAATCAAAAAATCTTACTATTTCAGATTCGGTCATATCTCTACAACATGCAGCTAATGGCAAGCTTTCAATAAGTTCTGAATGGATACCCCAGGGTTCGTGCCCCATTTTATCAAACCATGTTAATTCTTCTACATGTTCGTCCTTTAAAAACGTAAAACAGTCTTTATCTTCTAGGATAGGCATATAAAATGTTTCCTTCCGAAGATCTACTTCATCACCTAGAGTCTCTATTTCATAGTAATGAATTTTATCAAACTGCTGAAAACAAGCAATTTTTGTCAGATAAGGATGCATCGAAAATTTACAGCCGCTTAAATCTAAAGACGGTATGTAATGAGAAACAGATTTAAGTTTTACTGAAGTTTTCCAATCCCACAACGTTAAATGAAAATAAGGACCTTTTTCTAACGTTAACAAATAATCAGCATCAGCAAATTTAATTGAATAATAATCACAAAAACCATCACTTTGTAATTGAGATAGAATTTCAAATGTACTGTAATCAGTTATGTAAATAGCAGTTCTTTTTGCTAAATTACTCACTGCAAAGTATTTCCTTGAATTGTCCACTGTGAAACACTGAATGCCTTCCTCGGGTCCTGCAATGCATATTTCTGAGAAAGAATCTAATCTGCAAATTTTAATGCAAGGTCCACAAATAAATGCTGCTTCATTTTCAGATAAAAAAAATGCTTTCTGATTACATTTTCCTTGTGCCCATTTTAATTTCAAAACATCATCATTCATCTTCTTCTCTTAAGAAATAAATATCTCTCTGCTGCCATTTGTGAAATGAGTAAAATTAAGGTTTATAAAGCATCTGACTTAGTTCAGTTTTTAATAATAATGAACTAACATAGGGTTTTAAAGAGCACGCTCTCTAAACGCCTGTTTAATAATTTAATCAAAGTAGATATTGAGTAACCGTATCTGAAAACTTCATATTAACTGTAACGGTACTTTTTCATTAAACCGGCGCAGGTGAAAAGTCGCCAATAATGATGCAATTAACGCCAAACGGAATATCGCCACCGGTAACCTTTTCCCGCTACATTTTTAAAGAAAGTCATTGCCATTTTGTCGCTTGCGCCAAAATGCGATTGTGTGCTGTTGCCAAAAGGTTATATTGGCGATATTTGCGCCTGTATAATGGAAAAGTACCTCTCTAACTTCATGACGAGGTAGGTTTACACTAGGCCAGTTATAATAAGGTCAGTAGGCAGCGTATGCGTAGAGAGTCTGAAAACTGCTGTTCTGTCGATGAAAAGCAATTGTAATTACAGGGAAACAGCATGTCACTGTATTGAATTTTTCTCTTACCGCGTATACGTTTGTGAAATATGGTGATTTTTTTTGGAGAGAAAAAATTGATCACTTATCATAAATTAATTGAGCTACCTTATCTGAATACTTCATAACAACTGTAACTTCATCACCAGGTAGATTTACACTAGGCCAGTCATAAGAATATCAGTGCGTAGAGAGGCTGTAAATTGCTTTTCGGTTGATGAAAAGTAATTGTAATAACGAGAAAACAGCATACCACTTACTTGAATTTTTCTTTTATTGTACATAAGTTTGTAGAATATGGTGGTTTTTTTGTCCAGAAAAAAATTTATCACTTATCATAGATTGATTGAGTAACCTTATCTGAAAACTTTATAACAACTGTAACCTCATCACAAGGTAGGTTTAACTAGGCCAGTTAAAAGAAGGTCTGTAAGCAGCATATGCGTACAGAGGCTGAAAATTGCTATTATGTCGATGAAAAGTAATTGTAATAAAGGGAAAACAGCCCGTCACTTATTGAATTTTTCTTTTACTGCACATGCATTTGTAGAATGTGGCGGGTTTCTTTTTAACGAGAAAAAAATTTATCATTTATCATAGATTAATTGAGCAACCTTATCTGAAAACTTCATAGCAACTGTAACTTCATCACGAGGTAGATTTAACTAGGCCAGTTATAAGAAGGTCTGTAGGCAGAATATGCGTAGGGAGGCTGAAAAAGCTGTTCTGTCGATGAAAATGTTCTAATTTGTTGAAGAAAAAATTTATCAGTTATCAAGATTAATTGAGTAACCTTATCTGAAAACTTCATAACAACTGTAACTTTATGACAAGGTAGGTTTACACTAGGCTAGTTATAAGAAGGCCAGTAGGCAGCATATGCGTAGAGAGGCTGAAAACTGCTGTTATATCGCTGGAAAGTAATTGTAACAACGGGAAAACCCCATGCCACTGTATTGCATTTTTCTCTTACTGCGCATGCGTTTGTAGAATATGGCGGGTTTTTTTTTGGAGGGAAAAAAATTATTACTTATTATACATCAATTCCAACATTTTTGTTTTTGTACTTTCTGATGCGAAGTTGTGTGTGCGCGTTTTATTTTATCTGCCCTTTATTTTCCATAGTTTTCCAATTTTGGGTAAGTTGACTTTTCTTTATTTTACCATGTTTCACTACATAGTTATCCATCGTTTTAAGTGAAATCGTTCCCAGCAAAAAAATAATAATTGAGGGATGCCAAAACGGCAATTTATAGACAAGTATAGAATGCCTGAATTCATCTTATGAAATTGTGGCAAACATAAATCTGCTCCTTTCTGCGCATACTTTGTTTGACTGGCCATTTTGAGTTGGTTAACTGGACAAGTGTTAATCAATCTATGACGTGAATTCTTTTCTCAATTACTGATAATCAAAGTAATAACATTAAAATTTTCTTAACTATTTTTCTTCTACATTGAACACAAAAACAAAATACCGTCGTTGAAACATACGGATCATTTTCATTTGTAATATTATGTTATCTTTAGCGTTTGAATGAACTTATAATGTGAAGTCTTTGAATTATTACAATGCGCTTTTTTTAAAAAACCATACTTATATGTAATGATATTATTCCTTAAAAGGCACGTTTTCATATTTAAAAGTTGACTGTTTGGAATATTTATCTGAGCTATATTGTTTAGTTAAATAAATTAAAAGCAGAATAGGTAAAAGCAGGCAATCCACTTAAACAATCATGAAAAAGAACTAAGCATTAGCATATAGTTTTATAGGATAAAACAAATAATATTGATTTTGGGGATTATAGCCTTTATCGCTCCATATCCCGAAATATTTACACTCAAGAAATTCAAGGAATGTTGATTTTAATAGATTATAAAGCGCCAAAAAATGCAAATAAAATCTTAGAATGGCAAAATAGTTTTCTTATTGCTGCAACAAGGTTACAAGTGGAGAATTAACCAATAACTTTTGCAAATACTAACCTTTAAAAATTTCCTGTTTTTTTTAAATTGAAATTTTATATTATTTCTAGTTAAGTTGTACAAACGTTACGCTAAAATATTGTAAATAAATACAAAAGATATAAAAATATCAATATATTAAATGCAAATATAAATATATTAAATGTAAATATATGTAAATGCAAATGTATGAAAAGTAAATATATGAAATACAAATATATAAAAATAAAAATATATTCAAGTTAAATGGTTACTTTTCAAATAAATCTGTTCTAAGACTAAGCAGAATCTGATTGGAAAAAAAATCTTGAACGCATATAATGATCAAAGCGTGACGACGATGTCTTCGAAGAAAGAAATATCGTCTATGCATTTTCTGTTTTTCACAGCTAAAAGTAATAACACGCGCTCTATTTTTATTTTCACTTATTTTGTGAGAATTGCATCGGAATTCCTGGAAACTGAAAATTGGTGCGAATTGCTTGGAACGTGTCGAAATGATACGAAATCGGAATACAATCTTTCATTGTCGTATCAACCGGGCATCAGGAAAGCAAATTACCAGAGACACCTGCTACTGTTTTCTTCCCTTTCCTCCTTCAATACAAAAAGACGGAAATCAGCCTCACAAAAAAGAAACAAAATATTTCGATATATGCTTCCTTTCCAATTGGATGGTCTCAGAGTGAGGTTTCTTCTTTTGGCAGCCTTCAGTAATGTCTAAATTCTACTGGGAAGCGTGTCATTTAGAGAGATGGAAACAGCAGAAATCGTTTCTTTCTCTCGGCAGCATCGATTAGATGAGCTCCTTGAACCAGTTACATCATGTTACAGAAGGTCTAGTGCAGAATCATAAAAAGATGAGAAAAGTAGAAAGGAAAAATGGATTACGTTGTTTCCATATTTATTTTGGTTATCATCAAAACGCTGTGGTGTTTTAAGCAAAAAGATGCCACAATAACCTTTTACCTTATTAATAATGTTATGATTAAAGTTAATATTGTGAACATTACATGTGGAGGAATATATTTTACAATATACTTTATAACTTCAATATACTTTTTAATCGTAATGGAAGGTTTTTTGTACCGTTTGAATTCACTGGGATGTTTTTGGTCAGCCACAACAACAGCAATCACAATCATCGCAATTAATGATCGAGCAGAAGAGAAATATAAATCAGTTTCCCAGATGGTTAGGGAATTCGAATGAAATTTAAATAAATAGAAGCCTATAGAATAAA
>JAPMOQ010042969.1:2863433-2877540 GCA_026543055.1 Argiope trifasciata
GAATGACGAAGAAAGCAAATTTATATTATTTTGCAATTGAATATATTTAATCAAATTTCTTTTTCAAAACTTAATTCTATTTGAGTTTATTGTCTTTATTTATATTGCTGCATTTATGGACTGTGACCTTCTAAAATGATTGTTAACTTCATAAAATCAGAGCTCACATATTTTTAACTTCCCACTAGCAAATTTTGTGTACTGTATTAGTTTTCCTCACAATATTTACTTAGACATTTATAATAAATTATGTTTGAATGAAAAGGAGAAAAAAAAAATGTTATTTCTAATCTATTTCGTCTTTCCATACGAAAATAATGAAATTCTATGAAAACAACACGAAGTAATGTCTCGAAACAATAAATCAGTTTGACTTATTGTACTTCTAATATTATACATACTCAAATAATATTTCTTGTAGAATTATTTGTGGTGCACCACTCCAGATTTAGCAATTGTTCTTTTAAAATCCAAATTCCCTCTCCAACTCAAGAATTCACGATTAACATTATTCTTTATTTGAATAAACAATAAGAACTGCAGAAGTAGAATGGTAAAAGGTACTGGAGTTGGAAATCTTAATGCCAACACGTAGTTCTTACCCCTTTATAATAACAATACAATGTATGATAAATTAGTTAGATTTAACGAAGTTTAATGAATCTTCTGTAAGAAACATCGACTCGGTTCGTTAAAACTTTTAATTACTTTTCTCTCAGAATTCCTGATTTTTTTACTTGAATTATTAAAAAAATTAATAAATGCAAAGCAAAAAATAACCTGCGATTCTGATCCATTAATTTAAAATCATCTTATTTATATATTTATAGAAATATAATTTATTATTAATTTTAAAAAACGTCAAAATATTTAACTAAAACTATAAAAATAAACAGATAAATCCCTGACACTCTTAAATATTTGCAATGACAAAAGGCAATTTAAATTATAAATTATTTTGAAAATTTGAATTTTTAAAAAATTATTTCAGACATAATTTGAGTTTTTATCATAGCATCCATATGCTACCATTTAATGAAGAATATTTCCTAAAATTTCCGAAGGCATAACTCATTGTAAATTATAAATAATTTCTTATTCTTTTTAGTTTTCAACATTTTTTTCAATCCATAATCATTGTTTTTTGTCATATTAGAGGATTCTAATTTATTAGTTTTATCAATTCGGAGTAATTTGCGTCATCAGACTAATAAAATACTATTATAATTAGTTGTCTAGTATGGTTTTAATTAGAAAAAAATAAATGCTAACTACTCAAACTATTTTATGTCATATATTTATAAAAATCTAATAATGAAAAGTCGAATAACATCAAAAGATTTTATATATTTTAACGTAGCATTTCTTAAATTATAGGAAAGCTTTCATATCTAAAACTCAATATTTCGCATGTTTTTTAGAAAACAAAGAAAAGTACCTTGTTGGAAAAGGTTTCTCGATATCTTTAAGTGTAATTTTATTATTTTCCTTTTCAATAGAACTGAAAACATTTTGTATCATTTTCGTGCAATATCTTAGATGCATTATAGATGTTTTTGCTTCATCGTTGAATAAAATATTCTCTTTCAATATTATTTCTCAGATTATTGCTTTTAATAAACTCTTAAAGAATTTTCAAATGTAACATCAAATTATTTTTGAATTCATATTTATCTAATCTTTAAACATCATATAGTTCAAATTGCAGTTTATTAATTTTCTTAGCTATGATTACTATCTCGCATTTTATAACAAGGAAATTAAAAATATAAAAGCTGCATTTGTTTATTTTTTTTCTTGATAAATGATTTTAAATCATGTTTATAATTTCTAAATAACTTTAGTATGCTTAGTTAATAATCAATTCGATGTTTTATAGAACCTGATTTTGTTAAAAATTAAAGATTTATTAGTTTTTTTTCATCAATATTTTTTTAATAATATTTTTTTAGCTCATTTATGCCTTTTTATAAAATGGATCTATATAAATTCACTTTGCTTCAATTTTTCAATTGATGATGATGTCGTGTTTCTACGGAAGAGGGGTGTAGTAGCTTCTTTGGTTAAGACCCCAGAGCACCCAGAGGGCAGAAGTCTGACTTCTAGCTCAAATGAAGGTGATGCACACATTCGCTTGCACAACCCCTTTTTACAGAGGTGCACATTCATGCATCTTATAGTTATAACACAGAACAGCCATGCCCGAACCGGTACACATACTCGGGACGCACAGATCACGGGGAAGACACGCTACCTCTATGCCAGGACACCAGCAATTTTTCAATTGTTTTATGAAATGTGCATTAAAAAATTTGTCTCAAATCGACATGTTTCATTTCTATATTTCGTAGTAATTTAAAAATAGTAATTCGATACATAAATATTTTTGATTTTATTGTCTGTACTAATGTATTACACCTCCATACCATACTGATTTACCTTTTCAATCAACGATTTTCTGTTCAAGACAAAGCTACATCAAAAGAGCACTATTAAATTTCAGCTTATTCGGCTTCAGGAAATAGTATCCTTTAAGAATATTGGGTGGAATTTTCAATGCCTCTTTGAAAGTTAAATTCAGTTAACTGAAAATGAACTCTAAAATCTATAATTAACTGTGTTCTTAAAGAAAGTTTTTCGGTTTTATCTTGCACCGCTTCTAATCTGCAATTAAACTATTATTTTGCATACTAATTTGGAACACTTTAAATCGACGTTCTTGGATCTTTCATGTTCTACCTATTACTTTAAAAAAATGTGCAATTTAACAAATAGCAATTATGTGATAAACAATGGACAATATTAATTCAACTACAATCCATTTATATTCTAACTCGGGACAGGACTAATTTCATAAATCAATGCCATCGGTAATTGCAAATAATATCCAATGATATTCTGTTTAAATATGGAATCTGTAGTATTGATGACTATAAGTGTTGTTGTTTACAATGGCATTTGTCATTGACAAGCCCGCTGATCTCTGTCAGCGAAGTGAGCAGTGGACTGACCTTTTTGCTTACCTTCTTTATTTACAGTTACATACACTCTTCTTGAAGAGAGTAGTTCATAAAATACATGGCTTATTGAGGTGGGCTTGTTGTTGTTTACAATGGCAAGTGTCATTGACAAGTTCGCGGATCGCTGTCAGCGTGTTTAAGCCTGAATTAGCATCCCTTGTTTTTCAGTAGCGCCAACCAGGGCCAAGAGTACGACTTAGCTACTTCATGCTTCATATTCACCTGCACAGCCTCTTTTTACAAGGGGGAGGCACATTCTCACTACTCAGAGATTGAACACAGAAGAACCATACCCGAAACGGGACTCGAACCCTGGATGACAAGAACACCAGGAAAACCAGTTACCTCTAAGCCAGGATGCTATCCAATGTAAGTATATATAATATATACGATTGTTTTATAACTAAGAAGTGAATGTATAGTTTTGAATCGAATTTTGGACATTTATGAAGTATATTTCTTTTGGATGCCTTCAAGGGCGAAAAATACAAATTACAAAGTATACAATATTCACTTCAGCATATTTAGGTTTTTAACAATTGATGACTATAAATTTGTAACAAATAATCTGCTAAATTTTAATAATCTTTATCAATATATTCCCCATTATATGCAATGAATTTATAGCATTACTTCGAAAATGTATGCATCATATTCATTTACCCTACTCACAAATGATACTAATTTTGTAGCAGTTATATACTTTTCTGGATATTAGATGACGATGTCTGGCTATGCCATACGCTATCATATAATGCATGGTGCATTGCGAGTGTAATCAGAACAAGATTTGATACTGTTCAGCTGCATGCGTGAATCCCTTGTTTTGTTGCGTCTGGTCTTTGTGTTCCGTGAGTGAATGTGGTTATTAAATAAATGCTCCTGAAAACAGAATGTCATGTTTCTTCCTGCACAGATCATAATAATCTACATTCTTGATTTTTTTTAAAAAGCGGTTTTAAAAATTACTGTCATTACTGAAGAATTTTCACCAAAGCACTTCTTTATTGCGATTTGCAACCTGAAAATATTAAGTGAAATTATATTTCTACTAAACTTATTGTAAAAATCAGTAAAATTTGACTATTTATAAAGTAAAAATTAAATATATTTATTGTTGGAAATAAATACATCTCAAATTTTAATGCAAACGTTTTACTGAAATATTTGCATTTATTTTTTTCTTTATTATTTAATTTAACATTTTAGTTTATTATTTAATTTAACATTTTAGTTTATTATTTAATTTAACATTTTAGTTTATTTTTTAATTTAACATTTAAGTTTATTATTACATTTAATTTTTTTTAAAGTTTGCATTTAAAAGTTTTTTTTTATTTAATTAAGAATGTATTATTTTATTACTTAAAGTTGCAATAATTTGGAGTGAACAACTTTCAATACAATTTATCTTTTAACTATTAGAGAAACAGCATAAATTTAAAAGCAGGCATTTTTTCAGATGAAATCGAAAACATAAGAAATTTAAAATGAAGAAAATTATATACTCCAAGAATCAGCAATAACAACAACAACAGAACCACGAAACATAAATGCACTTAAAAATATTGAAATAAATGTTAAAAATATAAACACATTTCTGAAACTCAAAAAGTAAGACTAAGAAAGTTATGCTTATGCTAAACATAGTATAAACATAGTAAATGAGTTTAAGAGATAGCATAGATTGGAAGAAATTTAGTTAAGAAGCATTTGTCGTAAAAATTTCGATTGCATAGAGCTAAATTTAATTATATTTTTATTAGCGTAATATATTTTATAACTGTGGAGGTATAATATAGTTTATTGATTTTTTAAATCTGATGTTTTTTTATTTATTATTATGTTTCTTCCTTAATAAATGTTGAAATTCAGGAGCAAAAATTCTAAATATTATAAGGACAAATATTTTTTTGAATACAGTTTATGAAGGGATAAGTAAATATTACAACATTATAAAATATTGCAATTAAACAAGAAACAATTGATATTTTACATTAACTACATATCAGGAAACGTTAATTAAAGTGACATTTTTTATAGAGGTTTCTATATATTCTATATCTAAATATTAAATATAGTCAAAGTTTTATAAAATCATTTTTAGATCTTTGTACAACCGAATTAAATGATTCATGGCAAGAATTCTGCGATAACGTTTCATTTAATCATTGCATTAAAAAAAATCTTATCTCAAACTATGATCTCCCATACTGTCCTCTTTTAGTTCGAAACTCATGGTCATGAAGAATTTCTGTACCCAAAAGGATTTAGAGTTTCTATAGCTTCTAATATTGTACTATAAATCTGAAAACTCGCCATTTCACATTCCTCAAATGTCACAGATGCTCTGAATGGTGCAAATGTGCGGGTAATCCATACATAGTTTGGTATGAGCATTCAATCGGGCTAGCAATCAGAAATGCAGATTGTCGAATATATAGTTTTGTATATGTAACATATATACAGTTTTATTGTAAACGCTAGTGAAGCTCAATTTTATAATTCAGCGAAGCATATTTTTAATACCCCTTGTTTTATTTATGATCTTTCAATAAATAAGTTTAAATGGTAACATTTACATAAAAATAACCTTAGTATTTTTTATATTATACATAGAACAGCAACTGTAATGACAAATTAAATTCTTCAAATAAATTGTATAAAACAATTAAAATTTTACTTGTGAAATATACTTCAAATGTTGTAATGACTAGCAACAACTGTTTAACAAAGTATATACTTATTTTTTTAAAAGACATTCTTCTGTTTCTCGTGAGTGACTTATGTAGAATAGAATTGATGTACGTTTTAAAAATCAAACTTCAATATCAAATATTTTAATTTAGGAAATGGAGATATCAAATAAAGAATATTTTTCAGTACGTATTTATAAAGCAATTGATGTTTTAAATAAGTATTTAAAGTAGACAAATACAAAAATTAAAATTGCAAAGTAAATCCTTAAACATATTAAAGTGCATATTCAAAAAACTGTTATACTTTTTAGGATATTTATAATTTCTTTCTAATTTCTCCAAGTTATATTCTTCGTCTTCTTTTCTGAAAACATGTGAAATCAAATATATAGAAATATAAGTATATGCATTTATTAGGCTTAAAATCTTTAGATGCATGGCTTTATTTCTTTCGAAATTTCAGTGATTTTTTTTTATTTATAAAACATTTCTTAACACACATATGCTGAATTTTTGAAATGCTGTTTAGTTTGTAAATTTTGATTCGTATCTGGTTTCATTCAGAAAAATGAAAAAGAAGAAAATAATATGTAGATTTGCTTTTGATTAAAATTGTAGTTAGAATTAAGCTTTATTTTAATTTTTATCAACATTTCTCTTAAATCTTTTGCAATCATTCTTAAAATGAAGAATATTTCAGAGAAAAAGTAAATAACTTTGAAATATTTTGAAACTTAATACAGCATCCAAGACGATTTCAGAAAAATCATCCGATTTAGATTAACTCTTTATTTTCAGATATAAACTAATGTTATGTTTAAATTAGGAAAAATGGTTTCCAATGTGAAATTCAACTAAAAATGGTACGGAAAACATTGTATTGGGGTTATTTATATGAAATGAATATCGTGTTTTATGAAATGACTTAATTTTATGTTTTCTTTTTTAACCTATTATATATATAAGCTATAAAAAAGAAAGGAGTTTTTGAAATTTATCTCTCTGTTGTTAAATGTCTATAAAATTATTAATTCTTCCATTGAAATATTATCAATTCTTATTCTTATTAGTTTTATTCGAAAGTTTTAACCTTGGGCTTTGTTAAATTTGTAGTCTATACATTTGATAAAAATAATCTAAAACTCATATTTCTTATAATCTTGTACTTGTATATGTAAACAATTTTTTCAAATACTTCTTATAAAAATATCGAAATTCTGCGATTCAAATCCTATTAGTCTGTTCAGAAATACTATAAAATAATCAGCTTGAAAATAATGTGGATAATGCGGGAGAAAATTTATTTGATTTTCAAATATAAAGTACACGTTGATGAATGAAAATGATGAGTTTACAAGCAACAAACAAAGAAAAAACCCAATTACATTTTTGAAAACACTCACGTTTATTATACAACACTGTAACCAAGTGACATATCTTTAATTTCAGAATTTATCTGTATGGAAATTCAATAAAGGTAAGGAATCTTTTGAAAAATAAATGAACTAATTAAGACAGACCGAAATATTCATTAAATTATTGATATTTCCTAATGGGCCACTTTAATAATCTTTGCTATTCACAGCATTTGGATTTCCAAAAGAGATGAAGTATTAGAGAATGTTTACAGCAGTAAATTTCTCTTCTTTGGAACCGACGTACAGTTTAGAATTTAAGATAGACGTCATAACAGAAATTACTAAGACTAGAGTTGAGAAATATCCATTCAATCAAAGAGGGAATTTAAATTAAATGAAAACACAGATTATAACAAGCAAATTAATTCATTACGCAATGATCATTAATACTGCTTATTAATTTCAATTAATTTTGGAATTTACAATCAGGATGATTAAAACATTAAATCTTTAATCGTATTGAAATGAATAAATTTGTTTACTGTTTTAAAAGACGCTATTAAAGATAATTATGCATTCATTGAAAGAAATGAGCTCTTGAAAATATGTGTTTCCTCAAACAGTAAATTAAAGAAAAATATTAAACTTGAAATTCTTAATACTTAAGGTTTCCGACGATACTATTTTCCGAAATACATAGAACGGAAAATATGTCATAACATGTTATTGTCAAGTCTTTTCGTATTCTTATATTTCCTTCTCTTTCTTTCCGTGTTTGTATGTGTTTGAGAAATATGCTTTGAAGAAATCCTCAGTTGAGTTGTTTAAGGATTTTTTATACATAATTTCAATGAAATAGTCCTTTCTTATGAATATTGCTTTGTTCATTTCATGATCAGTAAAAGCAAGGAAAAGAGAAAATATTGTGCGCTTGTATAATTTTCAAAAACAATTTGTTTATACGGTAGTTTGATCCTACAGGAAAAAAAGAACAGTTTACAATAAAGCTGCAACTCTAATGGTTGAAGAATTATATTCATAAGATCCATTAATGAGAAATAATTTTGTACATAAATGTTATAAAGTTCATAGTTGAATTATCTAAAAAAACATCTGTGAAATACTATCACGTTTTAAAAAATTCTAGCTATCTTCTGTTAGATATTAAGATTTTGAATTCCTTGTAGTTCCCCTTTTAAATTGATAAATATTTATTTTCTTTTTGTTATAATTGCAGTTCTGAGAAATCTTGAGATGATCGAATCGTGTAGGGGTAATTATAAAGAATAATGGGCATATGTGTAATGGTATCTTTATAAGCCAGTAACAGCCAATAAACATTGGTGATCACTTTTGTTTAGCGGATATGTTACACGGCTTCAAATCGTAAGGTTGCGAGTACGATCCTTAGCGGAATTCAATTTTCCCATTGGTGCTACAATACAATATAAAACTGCTACATTGGTGACCGTAGACATTGAACACTCTTCACTCGCCATAACACTTAGCGCTACCGACACACTTTTCAACCGCCATAACGATTGGCGCTACCGAAACACTATCTTCGCTCACCATAACGCTTGGCGATACCGAAACACTCTTCGCTCGCTTGGAGCTAAAACATCTTCCGTCACTCCAGACTCACTTGTGGGGAAGTATTGTAGTGGTATCTTAATAAGACAGTAACAATCACTAAACATTGGTGATCACTTTTGCCTTCGATCCTTGGCGGAATTAAAACTCCACATTGGCTTGTCTTCACAAACACCACCCGCAAATATATGCACGATTCACCCAAAATAATTGGTATAACTCAAGCTAGTAATAAAAGGTTGAGTCACACTCGTTTGCACCATTTTGAATATATATCGTAAACATTTAAAGCAGACATTTTGTATGCATTACAATTCAAGTGTTATTAAAAGTAAAATGCTATCCATTTCGAAAATACAACGAAATTTTATGAATGAAACCGGTATAAAATAAAATATAAATCATACATAGTATATTTACATTAGTATAATAGGTTACTGATAAAGAATACATAGTACATCTTACGCCATATTCCCAATCATACTGACAATACTATTGTTGCAAAAGTTAAAGAAATCTGGTCAAAAGTTTCTAGTCCAACTGTACAATAGAAAATTCTGGAATCTATGATGACGGAGTATAATCTGAAATGCAAAATATCTTAAGATCCTAAACTAATATATCAAAAAAATAAATAAACGAAAATTTTGACTTACGAATTAATTTGAATTTTATCCAAAAAATGTTAAATAATTCGTTATATATTTAGGTTTCAAATACAAATTTCAAATTCAGGTTTCAATTTTCCTAACCAATACAAAAATCACTAAAATGATGTTTTTCGAATCTGTAGATATTGTAACAAAAAAAGTAGTGGCTTAAGACAAGTTTGAAAAGGAAACTACTAAGCCGGAAATCCAATTTTCAGCCTTAAAAATACAATGTATCCTGTTATAAATTAAATTTTGAAGGGCTTTATCAATAATTCTATCAATGTAAAAGGTTAGGTAGATTGTACTTCAATTTCAAGATTAATGTCAGATATAGAATACATACGAGGCTTGGACATTATTTTTAAAAAAAAAAAAATTAGTATTTCTGATAAGAAAATTAATGATAGAAATGAACTTTACTGAAAATTCCCGAAAAAAAGAATTTGCTACAATTTAAGACAAAGCCTTATACCTACATATTTAATACATTGATAGAAGAAAAGACAAAACAGTAATCATATGAGAAATGGACGGAAAGATTTATAGACAAAGAATTCTTTAAGAGCCCATTCCATTAATAATTGAACCATTATTAATGAATAATCCCTGGAGATCTTCAGCTGTATTGTAGAAGCATTTATTGTATCTGAATATAAAGATAAACAATTACTTATGGCTGCTTTGAATCAAAAGTGTCTGTAGAGCTTTTAGTAACATGAATATGACATAATTGAAAAGACATTGGAGAATTAAGAAGAATCATATATCTGCTTTCAAAAAGATTATCAGGAAAAGTAGAATATTTGCCATCTGCTTATAAATAAATTATTATTCCGAAATATGTTTCTAAATCCTGAAAGTTTCAGATTTCTAACTAAGAGAGAATAGGCAGAGATTTAAACCATTTTCAAAAACTTCCATGCTTTTTTGTAGTGTCTCAGAGCTATCCAAATTTCTATTGGACTTATTAGCACAGAACAAACGTATTTGCACAAAATGTCGCCAACTGTTTCAACAGACTGACTTCATCGATGGTTTAGCAGACATATTGTCCGATAAAATGTCCCATCTCAGATGGCTAATTTGAAACTTTTTGTTCTCAAGTTTCAGTGGAATGACCTTATGGAATCTTGAAATGTGTATTGACGATCCTTATGCTCCAGTCACGTATTGCTTTCAGTACGTAACCTTCCTCCAAACATGGAGTACAACAACTGTTTATTGGATGATTAAATATTTAGTCCAGGTTTGGAGGGAGACTGACTGTTTACTCCATAATTAGATATTTACTCCATATTTGGAGGAAGGATGTTTAGCCCATGATTAGATATTTACTGTGTTTGGAGGAAGACTGTTTATTCCATAATCAGATATTTACTCCATGTTTGGAGGAAGTCTGTTTATTCCATGATTAGATATTTACTCCATGTTAGGAGAAAGGCTGTTTATTCCATAATTAGATATTTACTCCATGTTTGGAGGAAGGATGTTTACTCCATGGTTAGATATTTACTCAATATTTGGAGGAAGACTGTTTACTCCATGATTAGATATTTACTACATATTTGGTTTTAGTTTAGTTTAGTTATATTAACGTCCCGTTTTAAAGCAACACGAGGGCTATTTTGGGACGTACCTCGTAATTTTGAACCACGGTCAGATGACGAGGATGACACCTGAAGTGGCACCCCCCTCTCCACACCACACCACCCCAGCGGGAGGACTTTGGCCTGACAGATTTAACGTGCAAGAGACCCCCTCACATGACGGATCTTCGGTGGAATCGAGTCTCGAACCTGGAACCCTCCGGTTCCGAAGCCGAGACCTTACCACCAGGCCACCGCGGCCACTACATATTTGGAGGAAGGCTGATTACTCCATAATTAGATATTTACTGTGTTGAGAGGAAGGCTGTTTACTCTATATTTGAAGGAAGCCTGTTTATTGCATGATTTTATAACACCTGTTTACGCAGCAATTCGATATTTATCCATATATTTAAATGCCAAAATGAATATTTTACTTAATTTATTTCGCATGCATTGCAAATTTATTGTTCGTATTGTTAATCGTTTTGCTATAGGGCGTACATGATCTAGTGGCTATTCGATCTCGCATGCAGACAAAAACGAGGGAAATAATTAAAAAAAATTTTTTTAAGCCAGAACAGTAATTTTAATAATTTAAAAAATACTTTACAATCTGATTGAAACAATTTATTAAATAGAGTTTGCTTTTTTTTTATAAATGTGAATGCTCTAAAATCAATTTAGACGAAGGTAATTATATGCCAATTTAAAAAAAAATTACATATGAATTAGAAATGTAATTCTTCTGTTTTTGTTTCCGAAAAAAAAACAGAATTTTTTTCTAAATATAAACAAATCTCATTCTAACATATAATCAAAAGTGAAAAGGGGTTATAAATGACAAAAAAGTATCTAAAGGTTTAAAGACCCAAATATAAGCAGCATATATTTGTGTCTTTATTTTTAATATAGAGAGTATTATTTCAATATTAGTCATTCAATATTGCATTATTTTGGTAATTTTTATCTTCAATATTATTGTGTTCGATATTTTTTAAATTTTTCACAAGCAAATATTTTTTTATTACATTAACGTATTTAACTTTTGTTTGGAACATTGTTTTTAATATCGGAAAGAACCCCGAAATAGAACATTCAAAGTAATTATAAAAGTGATATCTAGAGTTTATTTGAATATTAAATAAACAAAAAAATACTTAAACATAGCAACTTCAATTAGACTTGTATAAGTTAGAAAACAATACGCTACATCTGCACAATCTGAAGTAAGTATACAAATTTAATTAAACAATTACAGCTGTGAGGTATAAACAAGATTATTATTGCACAATTTTTCTGAAAAAATCTTAATTGCTTTTATGCTTTGAGAAACAATTAAAGTAATATTAAAATAAAATAACTACAATTTTATACAGTGGTTATCCCATAAGCTTGTAAAAATTTTAAAAGAAAAAAAAAGGAAATTTAAAACAACTATGCTGATAAAGTGCGAATGAAATGAAAAATTTTTTTCAAAATTCACCGCTTTAGCTTGTTTTTGTGTATGAAAGTACAAAGGAAACTTACTTTAATTAAATTCCTCTCAGAGAAATTTTATCTTTCTTTTTCTCACAAATGAATACCGATATTATTTTTAAGAATGAAAACTTTTATTTGCTATAATTTTCTTATATACTAGTTAGATAGCGCACTTAACTAATGTTGGTCTAAAATCCACATTCTCAACTTTTTCTTTAAAAACGTAAAAAAATGAAATTCTTACTGAAATAAAACAAAACTTTTATATGTTATGGGTTGATTTTTGTAAACTCTAATACTTTTGAAAACAGGTAAATAAAACATAGAATAATTCTGTACTTTTTTGTTGCAAAACAAAATTGCTTATTTAAACAATTATTCCAATGTTAAAAGTATTTTTATTCGAAAATTCGAATATCTTATTTTATTCTTTTCCTCCCTTGTTTCAGTTCGCAAATACATTTAATACAGAAATCCAATTAATTAGTTCTTATCAGAAAAAAATGCAAAGAAGATTGAAAAGTTACTTAATCTTTTCTGTGCATTATTAGGAAATTTTATCTGCAACATCCCATTTGTATCATTCTTTTTTACTTTTACAATTCAAATTACTGTTGCACTTTTATATTTTATAAATAACTTGTAATTACGAGCGTATTTGATACAGAATTTCGAAAACAAATTTCAAATGAAAGGATGTAAAGGTTTAATAATTTATTTACGGCATTTTGAAACATAAAGTATCAAAATTAAATCTTCTGTTTTCTAATTGCACTGCCAGAATTAATTATCAGCATTTAATTTCCAAATAACATTTAATTAAGGTATCCGACTACATTCGAAGGAATGTTTTTGAAAAATTGTATTTTTAAAAACAGTTTAAGACTGTGGTTTTTAGATGTATTGTCAATTATAAAAAAATACTATAAATAAAGCTAAATTATTTGAAAATATAATATATTTCGGGAAATAGTAAAATTTGTAGTAAATGATAAGGAAATTTAACCAAAAGGGCTAAAACTTTACAAAAAGTTGTAACCCAGAAATCGTAATTTCTTTGTACACAAGTTATAGAATATAATGATGAATGAAATAAACCAAATTCTAAGAAACATTTTGAGACGCAAAGAATTATATGAAGGTAAAAATATACGTATATATGCAATTTTTTCCTTAAATTTAAAGTTGAAAACATATATAATTGAAAAAGTATTTCAACAACAATAAAAATGTTGGTTCATTTCATTACCCATATTATTTAAAACACGCACTGAAATTTTTATGTGAATACTTGTACTGGTTTTTGAGATAGCATGTTAATGGTTCAGAATTTTTATGAAAATTAAAGTTTTCAGAAAATTGAAGTTAAAGACAAATTTCAGTTGAAAAATATGTTTTGCTTAAAATTCCTCTGGCATAAGATAGTTCAAGCCTTCCTTTTCTTAGAAAAGATAAACTGTTTTCGAAAGAGAAAAGTTTAATCTACAAGAAATAATAATTAAACATAATTCGCCATTGTGATCGATAAACAGTGTTTTTATTATAGTCGTATACCTTAACAAGAACTACATCTGGTTTTAAAGACATTCTGAAACTCGCAACTGAAATTAGAGATCGATAATTATGAGGTTTCACACAATGAGAATAAAGCTCACAGAAATAAGTTTTGTGTATCATATCTGTGAATTTTAATATAATTTAACAAATATAGGAATA
>JAPMOQ010042969.1:2877550-2888566 GCA_026543055.1 Argiope trifasciata
AATACAATACTACTTAACAAATCATACATATACATGAAATAATCAAAACGTTAAAAGAAACAAAAGTTGGTGTTGCCACCACTTTTTAAAATATAATTTATAATAAAAAATAATAAATAAAGAAGCAAAAATCTTTCCGCAGTGGAGAGCCGCCACATTCAATCCAATTTCATTATTGCATAAAATGAAAAATGTTGAAAACTCAGTATCAACTTTAATCACTTCAAGATATTTGTAATATTAATCCATTTCAGATCAATGCTTCTATATAATACTATATTAATTTTTAATGAACATGTTTTCAACAATTAGAATAATATGCGAATACTATTGTTTTTAATAATTTTTAAATAAGATGAGAGATAGAGACTGAATAAAAAGTTTGTATTTTGTGTCTGATATCTGCAACATTTGGGTATTCTTATATTGGTATATTTTTGATTAAAATAAAACAATATTCCTGTTTTAGAACAATAAACAATAAATGAAAGGCAATTTGAAAACTTCCATTGTATTTAAATTTCTATTTAAACTAAAAAGCAACTATGCGAATGAAATGTTATAATTTTATTTCAAATTATAATATTTTACAGTATTAGTTGTGGCAAATCCCCATTTTGTTCGGTAGACTCATAGACAATAATAATAATTAAATTTTTAATCCTGAATCTTTATTCATAACAAAATTTACATAATTATTATATTTTTTTGAATTAAAACTCAAGATTTAAACATTGACGTTGGATTGGATTTATTTTATTAAGAAAATCTTAATAAGTAAAAAAGTATTAAGACGAAAAAAATGTTTTTTTTCACTGCTTATGGATGTTTTTTACACATATTTTCAAATACAGAGAGGGATACTATATGACTAATTAATTAATTGTTAATAAGAATTAAAAACACAATAAAGTTTTTTTATTTTATTTTCCATCTGTTTCACTGATGCTTACGAACAGGTCTCGATTGTCTAATGTTGTAAGAGGCAGTTAAAATGTCATTAAAAAATATAAATATGTTCTATGTGTCTAAACTGTGTGAAAATAATAGTAAATGGAATTTTATCCTATGTTAGGTCGTTGCTCTTGAACAATTGAATCAAGCAAATTCGAATACAACAATTTTCTTTTTATCTATAAATAAATAATCTTTTGCATAATTTCATGTTTTAGATCCAATATTCCTTCTCGTATGCGTTTAAGAAGTCTGAGATTTAGCAAACAAAGAAAGTAAATAAACTTGATAAGAGCTTCATTGAATTTGTATGTATTTGTATTATTTTTATAGAGAAATAACTAAGATGTTCAAAATAAGTTATTTAAATAAGATATTAAATGTGAACATTAATAATATGAAGCATAAAGGAAAACTAAAATTTTATAAATTTCTCGTCACACATTTTATTTGCTTGTTTAAGATAAAAAGTAACAAAAATATTTTATTTCAAAATTTTCATATCGATCATTAATATACACTCATTTTGTTTAGTTAAGCTATAAATTTCTGAATGTTTTAACAAAATATTTTATTTATAGAAATTATTTCGTATCATATTAAAAAATTTTAAATTACAAAAATAGTTTTGAAAGTTATATATTTCGATAGATTGTATTTAAGTAAAATTTTTTTGGGAGCAAATTCTACGTAATTACAGTATAGAGATAAATTAATATATATATAATAACAAAAATATTCAATTTTATCAAATTATTCAAGATAAAGTCTGTCTTTGGTTGTAGGAATAAATCAGATATAATTCTAATCCAAAAAGCACAGTTTTTAGACATTTTCTTTTACTTTCAGTAGTGTTTTAATACGGTGTTAGAACAAGAATTAAAAGTAAATATCGAAAAATAATATACTGAAAAATTTGGCACAAATATTTTCGAATTGTTTTATAAGTAAAAATGTGAATCTCTTTTCGTGCAAAGGAGAAATGTCGTTAAATTCCACTTTACTAATAGTGAAAGAAAAACCTTTTGGGAGCAAATTCTGCTTAATTGCAGTATAGAGATAAATTAATATATATAATAAAAACAAAAATATTCAATTTTATCAAATTATTAAAGATAAAGTCTGTCCTTGGTTATCGGAATAAAACAGATATAATTCTAATCCATAAAACACGGTTTTTAGACATTTTCTTTTATTTTTAGCTTTGTTTTAATACGATGTTAGGACAAGAACTAAAAGTAAATATCCAAAAGTGATATGTTGAGAAATATGGCCCACATATTTTCGAATTGTTTTATTTGTAAAGAAAGCGAGTTTCTTTTCATACAAAAAAGTTCACCATTTTTAGACATTTTCTTTTATTTTTAGCAATGTTTTAATACGATGTTAGAACAAGAACTAAAAATAAATATCGAAAAATAATATATTGAAAAATATGGCCCAAATATTTTCGAATTATTTTATAAGCAAAAAGGCGAATATCTTTATGTTCAAAGAAGAAATGTCGTTAAATTCCATTTTATTAATAGTGGAAGATACATGTTTTGGAATCAAATTCTGCGTAATTACAATATAGAGACAAATTAATGAATGTATTAGCAACAAAAATATTCAATTTTATCAAATTATTAAAGATAAAGTCTATCCTCGGTTATAGGAATAAAATAGATATAATTCTAATCCAAAAAGCACAGTTTTTAAACACTTTCTTTTGTTTTTAACTGTGTTTTAATACAAATTTAGAACAAGAACTAAAAGTAAATATCCGAAAATAATATGCTGAGAAATATGGCCCACATATTTTTGAATTGTTTTATAAGTAAAGAATGCGAGTCTCTTTTCTTACAAAGGAGAAATGTCGTTAAATTCCACTTTATTAATAGTGAAACAAATGATAAAAGAGAAATAGAAAATGAACTGACATTTAATGCCTGCAAGTGCTTACTTCTCTCCGCTCCTTTTCGCAACTAAGAAAAGAAATAGCAATGAAAGCAAAATTAAATTATTCTACATAAACTTAATGTGCCTTATGGCAAACGCATTTAAAGAGAAATCATTATATTCAAGGAGGAAAATTTAGTGAGCATAAAATCTCATCACAACGGTTTTATATATAAAATAATACTGAAATCACCACAAGTAAGAAGAGGGCTTTAAAAAATGCATGATGACTTTAAAAGAAGGAGCAGATTTAAAATATTAAAAACATATATGATATTTAAATTTATACGCATAAGCTACATCACTGCATAGTGGAAAATTTGTTCTATTTTTTAAAAAATCAGATAAAACCAGTAAAATGGTGCTATTATTTGTTTAAAAGAAAGTAAGGATGCTCTCATACTCATATGGTGAATCCATTGTTACATATCATTGTAATCTGAACAAAATGTCAACTGATCGTATATAGATTTGCATTTGCTATATGTGCCAACCAAATTATGACTAAGGCTGTGGTATACGGGGCTGTTGCCCTGGGTCATCAAATCTGAGGGGTTCCACGAATCAAAGAGTAACTTTTGATTTTATTTCTAATTAGGAAATTAAAAATAAGAATATACCATCTACTTATAATCCAAATAATATCTGGACATGACAGATTTCCTGCATATTTCTAAAGATTTGGAAGAATTCAGGAAAATAAATGCATTTGTGGGAAAATTGGTTCGTTTTATCACTATTTAATGGAATGTATGGGGATCTCAAAGTTAAGGAAATACCTGAAGATTGTCAATAATGATTTAAGTACAGTACTGATGGTACCAGGTGACCTCGAAACCCAGAAGGATATGATGTTAAAGATTGATAGTTTCATTCCAACTGTTTGAAGGTGTGCAGATGGGGAGAAAGATAGTTATTCACTATCTCGAAAGGAATGTTAGTTTGACTGATAATTCAATGTAAGATTGGACAATATTTATTCAGCATTTGACCACAACAAATCCTGTCGATAATGCTACGTTCACTGGTGGCGGGATGGTCGGTTGTATACAAGAATTAGAAGAATCTCTCGAATAAAATAGAAAGTTTAATATACATTACGTTTACGTACTAAAATTGATAGAAAAATATTTCGTTTGACGTTTGGGGGGACTTTATATTGTCACTTATTCCCGATCCTTTTTATTCGTCAGTCGGGTTCGTTTGCCTGTATAGTGGAGTGTATGGTATAGAAGATGAGCACAACAATGATCAGTCTTTAGTAGATTAACACGTTTACAGCACAACTACTATATATAGAAGACAACTATATATTGTGCATGAGACAGTGGCCCACAATAACAACAGTAGTCCACACGCAGAAATTCCGTAGTGACGATGTCCATAGCACACAAAGTGGCCAGACAGGTTTCAGCAGGAGAGGGAATCTGTGAAGGATTCTGTCTACGCTCACTTAGGTATCTCCAAACAGCTGAAACTACTTATTTGTTTCTTCTTGGTTCGTTGCCGACTCACTATTTCACACAATTGGCTATGACATAAGACACGACGACGCCAAAATACAGTACACACATCATTTCAGCACTCCGTCGTTGCTTCGATATTCCCACGGCAACTCCTCTTTTCAGGATTCTTTTTCAAGACATCTCAATTCAGGGCAACCTGTTAGACCACACCCTCCAGCTCCAGATTACAGGCCTTATATAAAACAATCTTGATCAATAGGAACATTCTGGACGTATCTTGGCTTCTAATGGATGAATGGGGAAATTCTCAATGTTTCGCGTATTATCCATTTTGTCACCAAATTTGCCAAATGGTCGCCAAGCTGGCATTCGGGCATCGTTTAATATAGATGATTGTAAATTAGTCTTCCTTACGTTTATATTATTGAAGCTGAAAAGCTAAATTACAGGGGAAAATTTAAATATTTCCATAAAGTTCGGCAGAGGGGGTCCTCAAAGAAGTTTCTACCCATGTTCCAATTAGACTAAGTCGGACTCTGGTGCCAACAGCAGCAAAAAACACCTTTATAACTCAAGCATAAATTGTCAATTCCTTTGAGCCATTTTTATGTCGATGAAAATGACTCAAAGGAACAGGCTTATTTAGATTGAAAAATTGATTAATATAGTTAATTAATGTTTACTTTTACCATCATAGAATATTTCCACTGAGACTGGGATATTTTAATAATTATATCTGGTATTCGGTTTATGAATATAATAATTTTAATAATAATTGCTAGCATTCCAGTGGGTGATAAATGTTTCATGGATTCTAAAATTATTTAAAAGATTCAAACCAATTTCAAGCAATCATTGAATATATATTTAGCGTCTGAGAAGGTAACTTTAAAATAAATCTGCATAATAACTCAAAAATATTATTTTTAGGGAAATATCTTCATTATTTGATATGTACAGAAATCTATAAAGTTATACTTCAAAATTATTTTTATACATGTTTCAAAATCTCCTTATCACAAAACTTTATGAAATTTTCTGGAATTTGAAAAAAACCATTGAAGAAGTTGAAATTTGAAAATTTTTCATTTGTCTTGTAAGTGTTAGTAAATATATCCTTAATTTATGAAAAATTATTAAAACTCAAGATTAATGTTCATTTTCTTGCCGATATCAGCAGCATCGTTCCAATCTTCCAAAACTTAAAAAGCAATAAAATATAACAATCATCTTTAAGGTTCAGAATAAAAAAAAATCAAGATTTCATTTGGTGAAAAGTCCTGCCAGAAAAACTCAACGGAACTTATTCTTTAATACAAAAACTCCTGATAGACTGAACTGAAGTTGATTTACAGTTATTTCATTGTGTTTATTAAATTATTTTTAACCTCATTTAAATTATTAAATATCATGTATTTATATCATATATTTATTTATATTATAAAGCAATTATTCTTTGAAAAAAGAGTTTTTCATCTTCCTATTCACAGTGGGGCAAAATGAATGAAATGTATCAAATATCCACAAAATGCATAGAAATCTTTAACTTTAACAATCCTTTTGAAGATTCTAATGAGCGTCAAATTGCTTCGTCGGTTTCTTTAACGATTTCACATAATTTTTTAAATAGGAAATTGATTTTCTTACCCTAGTTATTTTTGATATTTATCTCAGACGAGAACCATATATTAAATGAATTCAAAGTTCTGTCTCTTTGAAATTAAATATTTCACGGAGAAAGAAGTTTGTAGTAAAACTTCAAGCAGCTTAAGGAATATTAAATATCCTTGAAATATTTAATTTGAAGGAATAAATTAATGGAAATTGTTTGTTAATGAAACTGAAATATTTAATTAAGTGAGTAAATTAATAGAAATTGTATGTTAATGGAATTGAAATATTTAATGTAAAAGAGTAAATTATTGGAAATTGTCAGTAAATAGAATTGAAATATTTAATTTGAAGGAGTAAATTAATGGAAGTTGTTTGTTAATGGAATTGAAATATTGAATTTGAAGGAGTAAATTAATGGAAATGGTTTGTTAATAGAATTGAATTATTTACTTTGGAGGAGTAAATTTTGAAGGCATAAAAATGAAAGTTTTTTCAATATGGAAGCTTATGGAAGTTTTTTCAATAAAGTTTGTATATTTTAAGTGGAAGATATGAAAAAAAATATAGAATTCTCAATATTTGCTCCACGCATTTATTAATATAACATGAAGAGCAAAACCTATTTCATCGATGTAATAATAATGGATGATAAATATTTTTTTATTTTTTGTAAAAAGAACTAATATTTATCTATTACCCAATTTTCCAAACACTAGATTAATAAAGCTTGCTCTGTGTTTCTTTTCACATCTTCGAATTATAGCACATTCAAATTTCTGTAAATAAAATTTGAAGCGCATGTTACTAGTGTATAGAAATTGTTCTAAATCGAAATACAATTTATTCATTGTTATATCAACAGAAGAGCAATAAAGTAAATTAACATGGACACCTGATACTGCTTTTTTCCCGTTTCTATCCTTTGATGCACGAAGTCGGAAATCAGCCTTGTAGTAGAATAAAATATTTGGATATACGCCGCTTTTCCATTTAGATTATGCTAGTGTGGATCTTCTAGCAGCCTTTAGCTTAGTCTAAATTCTGCTGGGAAGGGTGTCATTCTGAGAGAAAAAACAATACAAATCTTTTCTTTTTTTTTTCCTTTAGCTTTGATCAAGGGAATTCTGGTTGAGTCAGTTTGTTTATGTTTATACTAATCCCAGCTGAGTAAATGAGAGGTAATAGAATAAAAAATAGTTTATGTCATTTCTATATTTATTTAGATTCTAGTTATTCTCTGGAAATTCATCATATTGTATTTCTCTTTTTTTTTTCGAATTTTTGAAATGCATTGTTAAATGTTAAAAATAAAGCAAAAATTAAAAAAAAAATTATTTGGGATTTGAGTTTAGAAATAGAACGTATTTTTTTTTCATTCATGGGAAAATATGTTATGCAGTTTCTTTTCACAATATGTTGGAATATTTTTCCATTTTATCCCCATAATCAAAAATGATTATAGGGACAAATGCAATGAAGAAAATAATTACTAAAATGAAGAAAATGATGAAAAATGAAGAAAAATTTTCTTCATTCTAAATAATGAAGAAAATAATAATTCTTCATAATCACTGTAATGAAGAAAAGCAAAACTATTCTACAGTGAGGTAGACATAGAGATTTATTATGTATGGATAAATGGGTAAAGAAAGGGAATATTACGGTATTCAGTATGAAATCTTTGGTATTACGGTGTTATTTCATCAATGCAAAAAAGATTATGAAAGAATGTAATAAGAACTGTAAAGAATAAAATATTATTGAAAGTACAGTTTCTATGATGAATAAGACTTCTATTTTTCTGATATTTCATTTTGCTTTTTTTTTTCTGGTATTTTGCTTCATTAATGAATTTTGCCACTGAGAATTTATTCAACAAATCTTGTTCAACCATATTATTGTTCTGAAAAAAATAATAACGCCCATAACACTAATATTTATATGAAAAAAGTGTATTGTTTTTTGAGATCTGAGTTTTTATATATAATTTTTTTTAAGTCTACAAAAATCTTTTTTTTGTAATCCTTTCTAAAATTTCTAGTGCTAAAACTTTGATTTCTAATTATTGGTAAAATTAAATTTTTAAAGTTCACGAAACCTTCTAAATCATTTTTTTAATAATAAGCTATATTCAGCCAGTTATATTCAATTAAATTATTCTATCCCTAATTATTCAGCTATATTCAGCCAGTATCTGACATAGAATATTGTAAATACAATGCACTACTTAGGCCACCACTACCAGTTAATATCATCACACTTTTAAAAAAATTTCTTTATAACAACTAAAAATGTTTGTATTTAGATTATATTTTGGATCTATATTTTAAATTAATATTAAGTTACACCATTTAAATCGAATCTCAGAGTTGACAAATAATGAAAAAAACTTTATAAATATTCAAATTAATGTAATATGGCAATTTCAAAAAAATAGAATATATTCAGGATATTTTGAATGAATAAGAAACATTTTCAGTCTTAGTATGTACAATACAAAGTATATTTAAAAATAAAAGAATACTGCAGTTTACGCTTATATTACTCAATTACGCCGTATATGGATATTGTTAGCACGCCACACTGCGAAACACTAGACGTCCATCCAGTAATCCCTTTCCTCGTTTTTTATATGATATTCGTGCATTTTGACAAATAATTTGTATTTTTCAAAGTTTACAACGTAAGATTTCTCTGCTTAGCAGAGAAGAAATTTGATTATTCTTTGTTTTACATGATTTTCAGATGGTATAAATTTGTTTATTGACTACTTATTGTTTTTTGTTTTACAAAAATTCAAAGCATTTTATCACTTCTAATTGGGGTAAATGGCAATAGTAAATGGACAATAATAATATTTTGCTGCAAATGTATTTTCCATTTTCTATTTAGAATTATAAGTATTTATCACTCATTTTCTGTGATTTTTTTAGTTAAACTTTATCAGCAAGCTGTTTAAAAACATTCTATAATTCGCTTAGACCTACATACCTTCACTTAATATTTTTGAAATATCACCTTTGGGAGGTAGTAACAATTAAGCATGATAGCATTAAAAAATTAGCATTTAAAACATCAAACAAAAAATAACTTTGAAAAAAATATACTAAATATGCAGGATGTAGAAAAAAATGCCATTAGGATACTAAAATTTGTTTCCTGGCATTCATGAAATGAACTAAAATTTCCTCCAAAACTGTAGTGCAATTCTTTCATGCTCTAAGATCGGTTTCGACTCCCCATCATTAAATCAGTATTGTATATTATAAAAGCTACGTATGGTGACATAAGGAATGTTTGAACTTTAGAGGAAAAATTGAGTTCGGAAAAAAATTGAGTACGATTCTAAACAAACACCGATTTTAAGTTGTTTTGGTTACTTATGAGCAACACTTTTTAAAACTTAATAACCTTTTAATTCAATATTATTTCAAAAACCATACTTAACAGTGTTTAATTAATTAGGGCATGTTCTTACATAGTCTACGAATAAAAACGCATTAAACTTTTATCAGAACTACCATCTTGCTCTGAAGTCAAAATCTTTTTGGCAGAATATCGGGACAAGATGATAGTTTTGAATGGCCTTAGCAAAATAGTATTAATTAAAATAAAATAAAAATTTATCATATTAGGTACAATTCAAGGTAAAGAAGGTATTATATATTAAAAAAATCAAATTACTTCAAAAATGAGTTTATTGAAAATGGCTAATAGGTCACGGTGGCGTGGTAGTAGGGTTTTGGATTCGGAACCAGAGGGTTGAAAGGTCCGATTCCACCGAAGAACCGCCGTGTAAGCGAGTCTGGCGCTGGTTAAATCCTTCCGGACCAAACGTTGGTGTGGTGTGGATATTTAAAGAGGGGTGTGCCCTTTCAGGTGCCGTCCTCGTCATCCAGTCGTGGTTCAAAATGACGAGGTCAGTCACAAAATAGCCCTAGTGTTGCTTCAAAACGGGAAGTTAATGTAACTAAAACTAAACTAAAAATTTTCAGTTGTTAACATCTGCTCCTATCTGCCACACTGGAATGTATAGACCAAAATAATGCGATGTGACACAGTTTAATAAAAATAGTGGCCCAAAGAATCATAAGCTATTTTTTTCTTGAATCATCCGTGATAATAGCTCCCTCACTGTGAGTTTCGTAATAATTACCACAATTGGTACCCTCTCAAAAGTAATAAATGCTTAGACGGTTGATTGGGTGCATAACGTATAACTGTGGGTGGGATTTGTTGATAGATTTACCACATCAGTATTCATTGTAACTCCACATGTGCAATAAATATTGTCACCTTTGATTTGGTGGCAATATTTATGTGGTGGTAATAATGTGGTCGCAGTGGGCTTGTCGATCATTTACTTATCATTGGTAAGAATTTGTTCCTCATGGTAGGGCGAATTTAATAGAAATAGGGTAAACTCTGTGGAAAAAGAAACAATCGTTAAAGGTATTCTAAGTAAACATTTTCTTTCTATATCGCAAATGTTCGCATTTCCTTCATCGAAAATTATCATATTCCTGATTGCTACCCTATCATTCTTTAGATTTTGTTCTTGAATCTAAAATATTTTTGGTGTCGTTTTTTGTTAGTATTGTTTACTTGTATTAATAAACAAAAATAAACAATAATCCTCATACAATAAAAAAAATAAAGCCTCATGTAATAAAATATTCAATTTTTAAGGCTTTTTAAATGCCCAATAAAAAGAGATCTTAAAATAATTTATTGCTTTTCAATGAGTTAGCAAGGTAGATAAATATGCGTGAATTCAGGCTTCATCGACAAAAATTAAAAATAGAAAAAAGTTTTTCGATAATATTTGTATTAACTGATAATACGTGGAATTTGCGCAATTAGTGCAAAATAAAGCTTTGTGGGAAAGAATTACTTATAAAAAAGATTTAAAAAAATTGCATTTTATTCCTTGTGCTTGTCTCTCAATACACCAATAATATCATTAGAATCTATGCATTTACATTCTAAAATTACCAACTCCACACATACAGGGAGTAATTACCAACTCCACACATACAGG